>JAQQPU010011660.1:0-17654 GCA_029168905.1 Artemia sp. Kazakhstan ARC1039
ATATATATATATATATATCTTCTAGAATCTTCTAGAATCTTCTATATGTATCTTCTAGAATCTTCTAGGATTTTGGGTCTCAGTGTGCCTTTTGGCACAGAGCAGTATTTAAGTTTGCTTTTCTCCTATTTTTATTATTTAAACCCGATTAAATCTTGAAAAAAAAATAATTGTCAAAAAGGTTTCGATTTTTTTTTCACAACTTTCATATTTGAGAAATGGAAGTGATCTAATGGAGAACGTAAAAATTCTATACTTTACAGGAAAGTGTGCCAAGCCGAATAGTCAATGTTTCATCAGTAGCCCATGAAAGAGGACGCATCAAGTGGTCGGATTTAAATTCTGAAAAACAGTATGATAAAAGAGAAGCTTATAATCAAAGTAAATTAGCCAATGTTATGTTCACTATGGAACTTTCAAAAAGACTGCAAGGTAAGACTAGTCTTAGTTTGAGTATTCTGCCATTCAGAGATGAAAGTACGTATTCCTGGCCCCTGATTCACATTGGTGCTTTTTTTTCAACTTTTGCCGCGTCACACACAACGATCCCGACAAAATGCTGAACTTTTATATTCTTTGATATTATTTAAAACCCACACAGCTAAATTGATAACATTTTGATTATAATTGTCTTTCTTTTTTTATCATAGCAAGCTAGTTTTCACAATTGAAATCAATTTTTCTCAAAGTAAAATCTGAAACCTAGCACTTTTTCATCATCTTGCAATAGTAAAAAAACGCTCGTTTTCTGAAAACGCAATTGTGAGAACGAAGGAGTAGAGATATTTTTCATTAATAAGAAAAATAATGGCAGAAACTTTCCGTTGTCTTTCGTTTAGATCCGGCCGTCTGCTGAACCGGACAGTTATTAGTTAATCATATTTTTAACTATCTATAGAGATGACTCTGTCCTTTCGATTCGATATGCTGCATAAGTTTTCATTCACTCTTGGGGGTTCGACATCATTCCCACAGCTCCAGGAACAATGGCTATAAAATCCAAATTGTGGTTATGTTTGGCCTCGGTTGTCTTATCAATGAGGAACTCTTCGGAATCGTCCTCTAAGCCAAGATTCCAAAAATGTACCCAAGGGTTTATTCTAGAAATGACACCTCTATTTCAGTAAATGAAAAGACACTCTTTACTCGAGTTTTAAATTACTGTATCTGCAATATCTTGAGAATGGTTTGGGGAATCGGGTAAAAGCTTTCAAGGAATATTGAAAGGGAGGGGAATTAAACGGATCTCAAATTTTGTCTCTGGCTAGGAGGAGAGGTAGATATAACGGCTCCGGGGATGAGGGTGAATTTTTCTCAGGTTATGTTTTGGAACAAAGAGGATGAATAAGCCTTCAAGCTTTGTGACTTGGTGACTTCAAACTTTGTCTTGGAGGCGAAGGGCAAAACAGGTTTTTTACCTGATCCATCAAGGCGTTCTTGTGCTTTAAGCTCCTATGGTATTTAGAATCGAAGCAAAGTTAAGTAGCAAGGTAAATCAAGGTAAATACACTAAACGTTTCTTGGCCACCAAAAAAGCGGATGTGCAATTTTTCGGTAATGATTTGGGGCATCAATTTAAAGCTTTCCAGTTGTGCTGTGGAGGGGTGGGGGCAAGTGAATGTTGAAATACGACTTAGAGGGAAAGGGTGGAACTGAATCAAAAGACACTCTCTGTCTCCTGATTATAAAACTTCTGCCATATCTGCAGCATCTCGAAAACAGCTTGGAGGGATGGAATTGAAACTTTGAGGTAGTGTAGAAGGAGGAAAGGAGGGGGGCTGTGGGGCTCCAAATTTCGTGTTGGGGGGATAGGCTAAGAATACTATGTCTCAGATCCACTCAAGCATTTTTATACTGTAATCCCCTCTGGGAATTAGAATATATGCGCATCTTATCTTATTGTCGAAGTAAATCGGAAGACACTATTTGGCATCAGGTTACTCAAATAGCATATATATAGCGTCTTAAGAATAGCTTAAAATTTAAGTTGAAACTTTCAGGGAGGTTTTGGGGTGAGGCATGGGGATTTTGAATATTGACTTGAGGGGGGGGGGGGGGGTAGGAGAAGGGTCAAAACTTTTTGAGCATTGTGAGCCCCTTTTTAATTAGATCTATTCCCGGTAAAATAGTGATGTAGATTGAAAGTAACCATATGTACCCAGGCTATTAAAATAACGTGTCTGCATTATCTCAGGAACTGCCTTGGGGGTTGGTTTGAAATTTTCATAGAGTTCTGGAGGGTCAATTGGACCTTGAAATCTGAATTGGGGTGGGGGTGGGGTGGGGGGTCAGAGTAAATCGAAAGAATCTATTTATTTAAGCTATCAAAGTGACATGTTTGCAACGTCTTGAGAATGACTTGCGAGGATCGATCTGAAACTTACACAGTGGTTTTTGGGGGTAGGGAAGGAGGAGGGAGGACTCCATATTTTATTATTAGAGAGATGGGATATGGGAATTAGCAAGTGCGTTTCTCCAATCTCTCTGTAGGTTTTATCATTATTAGTCCAAGTGGAACTATGACTCCATTCATGTTTAAGTAAATCAAGAGACAATATATTCACCCAGGATATCAAAATAGTGAATTTGTAGTATCTTAAGAAGGACTGGGAGATTCATTTAAAACTTTTAAGAAGGGCAAGGGGACTTAGAATTTTTGTAAATAGGGAACTAAATAATGTTTTTTTTTTCTGGAAATTTTCACTTGAAAGTTCGAAACTTTTATCCCTAAGTTATTGAGTTGAGAGGTATACACAGGAAATACCCATACCCAGGGAACAACAAAAAAACGAATATAAACAAACGAACCCATGCAAAATGTAATATAAAAGGATCATTTTAATAAATGGTGGATTAAAATACACGCATATTCGAGGGTGCCCAGAGGATGTGGGCCTGTGTGGCTTTATCCCTATGGAACACAAAAGCTTGTGCTGATTTTCATTTCAAATCGATTATAATACTCCTCCCCATCCACCCAAAAATCTGTAGTAAAAACTGTATTTAAAATTTATAGCAACGGGTGTCAGGTATCATATAAAGTGAAAGCGTTGCTTTTCATATGTTTACAAATTTGAATATAGGTTGCCCCCCTCCGTTTTCCGAAATAGATAGAAGGGCACCGAAACTGCCAGAATTCAGGGTAAAAATACACCGATTGGGAGTCGAAACGATTGAGCGTAAAAGTCGGCGTAAGTATATTGTGGGAGCAATTGAATTTGTCCTAGATCCTGGCATTTTTGTTATATTTTTTATCAACTGATGATGGAAGGGGGGGGGGAAATATAGACAATATTTGTATATTTATGAAGAGCCAGGCTGTCATTCTATCTGAAACCAATTGAAACTATTCAGTAATTGATGAGAAAAGTAAAAAGTATATTTATTTTTATTACATGTAAATATACCTGTCTATTCTTATCCCTTAATAACAGAAAAACATCTAAACTTATAGTCAAAATTAGTATACCTATGAAAAGTCAAGCTTTATTTCTATGTAAATTCTGCAACCTTATTGAAAAATATTAATAACTTGAACAGAAAAGTAAGAAAAGTATGTCTATTTACCAACAAAGTCAGAATTTCTTGGGACTGTTGGTTCCAATGTTGGGACGTTGGTACTGTTTCTAAAATGTTCATAGCGCCCAAGCGCATTCGTACAAAAAAAAATAACAATACCGGGAGACTGCGCAAATGAGAGAAGCTGACCACATTCGTCACCTTGAGGTGTGTTTTCGTTCGGTAGCTCAGGTGAGCGTGTTGGGCATTTGTTTTTTGTTGTTTTTTAATTGACCACTCAAGATTAGGTTAATATTCCTTGAAACTCGAAAAGGATAATTTGCTGAAATGATACAGTATCCCTGTCATTAGTTTGTATTCCTAGCGCTGTACACGTCAGGTTACTTGGCTTCTAGCGTGACTTTTGTATTTTGTCATTTGCGAATAGACATCTTCTAGTCTGAAACAACTATAATAAACATAACATGGTTCATAGAAACTGCATGTCTTCTTATGAATTCTTTTTACTAAGTGATAAAAATCATATTAATTCGCTAATTTTCTGGAAATTTTCATAATCAGGTCTTTTTTCCAGGTACAGGTGTAACTGTGAATGCCCTTCACCCAGGTTTGGTTGACACCAACTTGATACGGTACATTAATGAATCTGCCATGGGAAGATACATACTAGCGTTAGGAGCGTGGCCGTTTATCAGAACTCCGCAGCGCGGGGCTCAGACTGTCTTATATGCATGTTTGGATCCTCAATTTGAAAAAATCAGCGGAAAATACTTAAATGATTGTGAAGTAACATCTGCAGCTCCTCAGTCCCAAGATGAAAAAAATAATTTAAGACTTTGGTTAACTAGTGAAAAATGGACTAGGTTAAATTCAGCATTAAACGAGACTGGTAATAATCCTAAATAATAGGCTAATATTGTGTTAGGCAAACATTTTCAATATACTAAATTAGTTATTGTTTTATTCGTTACAATTTCGCCCATGTATAAGGAATCACTCCTTGTAATATTTGTTAGAAAAAAAAAGAATGGAAACTGGACGTTGCTGTTTCTGTAGTTGGCAATGTATAATGTCATGCTCAAAACGAATCGGTCGTACATTTTCGCGTTTTTGCAGGAGAGGGAAAGTAAGACTCTTAAGCTCAAAATATTTTCATCAAATTGTTATGGACAGCCTATATTTTGTCTTTATTGCAATTGAAATTAATTCGAGAAATGAATTTTCAATCTGTATAATTTGAATCCCAGAAGTGGTGTGTATGTGCCGTTCTCATTCAAAAGAGTCCCCCTCCCTCACCCTGAATCCTCACATGTAGACATATTTTAGTTATTTTGACCCATCATCTTTCAGGGATTTTTTAGGGAATGGTTCTGAATAATTAAATACTATCGCTGGAAATCCTGAAGATCGCAATTTAAATGCCCTAGGTGGAAACATACTAAGTTTTTTTTCAAAAATGTTTTGCAGCATCGACTTCAAAATCATAGCGCATTAAGTGTATTTTTCATAAGCAACGTTTGGGTTTATGAGATTGTTTATTGAAATTTTAGGCTAATATTGCATTTACAGAAGTTCTACATAAAAAACAATTAAGGAAGTAGAGTCAGTATCTCCGTAAATTATTTATAGTTTATAACAAAATGAAATCACCACGACTATTCCTACCACAGCTACCAGTTTTATTTTTACAACGGCTATTTGTGGCAGCTCTATTCCGAGCCCTATGCTTTGTGATACGACTGCTGCTACAACCGTTCTGATTAACACCCGTCCTACATGACTACTACTACTATTAACAGTAACTTGAAACATTAATCAAACTTATCGGCCAACATATTTGCGAGTAATTTATACAAAATCTATGTTAATTTAAACATGAAAAGAAATTAAACTGTAAGAAAAAAAAAGAAAATACAAAATCTAAAAAGAGCAGAATTTACAGTTTAAAGCTAGAGCAAACAAGTATACAATGGCTAATCAATCAAAACTCAAATGAACAAAAATTTGTCACCCCTCAAGTTCTTGAAGAGCCACAGTACCATTTGTGCTTTATTGAAAATAAAATATTACTTTTTCATCTTAATATTGAAAAAATTATATACTAGTAAACTTAAATTCTTTCTGCGGTATCAGTAAATTTGCAAGGACTTTTTATCCATATTAGTCCAATATACAATAAATTTTCATAACTGCTCTTTGTCTTTTAATGATTTTTTTTTTTTAATCGAATTAAAAATCAGTTTGGCTGAATAAAACCTTCCATTTAAGCTTTATATTTATTTTCAACAAAACACAAATAACATTGCAGTATCTTGGGAGGTTGCAAAACCATGCTCATTTGTATTAAAAAATTCTCGACATAAAGGATTTGTGACAACTAATTCGGTTTTACTATTTTATAAAGGTCCATATTTTCGTCACTCTTCTTCTTTTTAAACTCAGAATCTTCAAATCTATAGAAAAATCAATTGGTCATACAAAACTATTAATTCATGTAAACTAATTAGTTCACCAACCAAATTCTAGGAGTTTAATCTTTGTAGTAGTAATGATACAGCCTAACAATGTTTATTTATTCCCATCATACATCAAAAGTTAAATAGCGGAGTAAAATATAAGACAAGAGAAAAATGCGAAAAATTACACAAACATGAAGAAAACGAATAAAACAAACGGGTCAAACCATGAGGAGGCGACAAACGCCCAGTCCGATACTAAAGAGGAAGATCAAGCAAATATTTACAATATCGGAAATAAGAAGATTGAATATTGGTATTGTCTTTTTTCTTAAACGTAGGTTGTAGGCCAAAGAGATAAAGGAGAGAATGATTGGAAAAGGTAGAATAAAGCTTACTATGAGCGATGCGACTGTAGTTACCGCTATTGGCTACAATTTCAAAATCATCAGTGGGAATTTTCATCCTAACGTCACGGATAGCGTATACCCGAAAATTTTACGAATTTTTGTAAGTACAATCCAGCAACTGAATTGAATCAACTTTAGGGGTCCGGAAATTTTTAGAAAGAACAGGCTAACTAGAAGACTAGAAGAATTTTTAGAAGATTAGAGAAGAATTTTTAGAAAATTAGAGGTTTACTAGAGAAGAAATATTCTCAAGTATATCAAAAACAGAGTTAGAGAACCCTACTAGATAGAACTCTACTTTGTCCCACGTTTCATAAATCAAAAAAATTGGAAGATGAGCGCGGTGAGCGTGCCGGCCTCCAACAGACTGGAAACCAACGGATTTTCTCCAGAATTAGCATTATTACACAAAAAAGAAAGAAAAATATATTTAAATTTTTTCTAAGATCACAGGCAATCGTAATAAGTCTGTAAGAAGAACAATGCAATGGAGTCCCCTTGTTCAAGAACGAAATTAATTTTTCCGCACAAGGAGCTGTCAGGTACTAGGGAACAACAAAGGCACATTGGGAAAAAACTGGCAGGCAGTTTATTTTTCGATGACATGCACTGAAACCGTCAATATCATCAGAACTTCATCTCAGGGGCTTAAAAGATGTAATTACAGCATTAACTGAAACAGGAACAACTTGTGCCTCAGCCGGGGAAGACGGAAGAAGCAAAGCCAACAAGATTCAATGAAACGTATGCACTGTGTAATTAACTTCGTGTATTCTGATTACTTGTATAAGCTGCTGTTTAATAATGCAAATATTAAGTGGAATCGAACCACTTTATTCAAAATCACACTTGACATCGCGCCACTAATGCTTACAGATTCTCAGGTCCTATTCCAAGAGAGGGAGAGGGTCAAGAAAGGTAAAAAGGTGAATTTTTAGGTCACCATTTTTAGTTTTCCCATTAAGTCTGGAACAACCACAAGGGGGGAGGGAGGTTATGACATACCTCCATCCCTTCTACTCTGGTTTTCTGGCATGTCCAGCCTTGTTCCTAAAATTTTCTTCAGAAAATACAACAAACTTGTAGCGAACACATTTTTTTTTTATCACGTTACTCCAACACCGGTAAAATTTATAGCCAGCCCTGAGAATGAAATATTAAATTAACCAACGGCCCTTTTTATACGTTTGACGCTAGCAGAAATATGGAATAAATTATAGAGATTTGTGGCTATAAATTTTCGTATTTCAGTATTTTCATCGAGGTGCATAATTTTGCCATAAGCCTGTGACTAGAGGAGGTTGTCTTTCTTTCATTTTAACCTGATACATATCTGTCATTTCCAAATTTATTTTAAGATTCATGTACAGATCTAAAAGCATCGTGTTAAAAAAAAAACTTTTATCTCTTTTATTAAGGCTATCGGAAGATAGTCCATGTTGAAGAACTTGTATTAAGATAATTTGTCTGTTTCTTTTAAATATTTTAGTAACATTCCAATCTTATAAGCCAGTGCTCTATAAATGAAGCTTTGCAACTATGGACAGAATTTGTATTTCGTATTTTTAATGCAAGCTAACAAAAATAAACCAATATCATTCGTAACTAATTCCTGTGATTTCTCGCATTACTTTCCGAACGCGTTCTTCAGGTACAATAAGGTAATTTGAAAGTTCCATTGAGAAGGTAGCCGTTCCAGAGGTCATAGATCGAATTGCTGTAGAATAGCCACGGAGCTCTCCTAAAGGTACTGAAGCTCTTATTATCTAAAAGATGAAAAAATGTTATTAAACACCAACAAATTCATGTAATATGCTTTCAAGTGAAAACACGCCAAAATGTATTTATAGGCCCAATTCGAAATACAGAGGGGAAGGGGTTTGCTTCAGACCAAATGAAGAATTAGAATGTCCCCGGTTTTTCCCCTATGCGCACGCAAGTGTCAGTGTAGTCTCCGACAACACTGATGGCTCGTTCCTTCGATCGAAAGACTAGATTTACCCGTGATTAGGAAAAAATTGGAAAAAAGGTTTTTTTTTATTCGTTTTAAAATATTTCTTTGGTTAAAAATAAACTTTCAAATTCCAATAAAGTTTAACAGACTCTTGAAATGACTAAGCCTCCTTTGTACAGTGAATGTGTAATTATGAACATTACATGTTAAACCAGTTGCAATAAATACTTGTCTTGTCGTAGTAGGGTAATAAATAGCAAAGAATTTCATTTTTGGGCGGAGGGGGAGGAGGGGTCAAATGCACGCATCGTTTGGCCAAGGACCCTGTGAAGTTCCGTTTTTGTATTTTTAGGACATGTTATAAATTAGTTAAGAATTTGACGGTTGTTTGTTGACATCTTCAACAACAAAGTCACATAATCCGGCTTTTCTTGTGCAATTTCTGAAATCCATATCACTTCTCACCGTCTTCTCCCACAAAGATAAGTTTCCTGAATCACCCTGGGTGGTCTACTTCTATTTAAAAAAAAAGTGTAGGACCTGCAAAACAGAAGTAATAGAATAGAGTTAAACGAATCTTAAGCAAAATCCTGTGTTTGGCGAAAAAAGTTCTAAATTCTAAGAATCTAGTACAAAAAAAGAAGTTATTTTTCCTATATTCTACAACTAAATCCATTGAATTAAGCGCTATTGCGCTGCCTATGATTGATTTTAGTATCTGTCTCAAATTTTGCAAATTTTAAGGTGAAATGTATATCTACTAAATTCTGTAAACGAGCAATAATTGTTTATATATTTATATATGTTTTTTTCTCGAAAGCGGCTCCATATTTATGTTTGAAAAATTGGCATCCTGGAATTTTCTGGCCTGAAAAAAACATCCACATTGGTCACGAGTTTCAGAAAATTCGTTCAGGAATTTAATTTTGAAAAAAATTTATATAAGTGACGCCATATTTATGAGCACAGTTTAAGGGCATAAATTATATCATTCCCCCCCCCCTCCGCCTAGGATTGGTCGAATCGTTTTTAGTATCTGTGACGCTTTCAAAATTAAAAAGGAAACATAGCTAAGTGTAAAATACCAACTGTAATGAGTCTATTCACAAATGGCGTTTTAAGCAGTTTAATAATACCTAGAGGACGTAAATTAACAAATGCTCAAAATGAACAAACTGGACCAGCAAATGAAATAAGATCAAGAGGACGACCAGAGAAATGTAAATTCACAATGGGTGAAAATTAACAACACAGACCATCAAATGTGACAAGACTAATCCAAGCAGCTAAGGCAAAGGGGCATTGAAAAAAAACATCTGAAGTATGATAAACGAAAATGAAGAACAAAGAAATATGCAGTTAGAAGAAAACGGCAGCGAGAATTACAACGAGTCAAAAACGAAGTGAAGAACAAAGAAATGTGTGGTTACAAGACATGCGACAACGTGGATCAGAACGAATCAAAAATGAAAGTGAACAACAAAAAAATATGCGGTTAGAAGATATGTGACAGCGAGAACAATGAAACATGAGTTTAGAAGATAAGCGGCAACGAGAATTACAAACGACAGAGAGAATCAGAACGTGTCAAAAAGAAACTGAAGAACAAAGAATTGTGCGGTTAGAAGACAGGCGAAAGCGAGCATCAGAACCATGAAATTGCGAGAAGTTGAAGATCGTGCAAATCAACGTGTTGCTTCACAGGGATAACAGCATCGGTTAGAAGACAAGCGACAATGACAATCAATATATACAAACCTGCCGCGTAGCCGTGCCGGGGACCAGTGGAAAAGCCGCCAGTCTGCCGGTACTTAGTTTTAAATGCATAAAATATGTACCTGTTGAAAGGAATTTAAGTATGGATTCAATCTTTTATTTTAAAACTGGCAATTTTCACAATAGTATACTTCTATATTTGGCGATTAGTCTTTTCTTTCAAAATTATTATAACAAGGGTAGCATTTTTTCGCTAAACTGTGTCAGTATTTTGTAGATAAGTATTGATGAACATGATATTAAAATCCCTGGGTGTTCTGGTCGAAGATTACATATAGACTCGTATGTAACAAGAAGATAAGGTCAATAGTCGAAATATACGTCAGACAAGAACTAAGAATGAAATTTTATTTTGTCTGTTTCAGTGGCATATTTAGGATTTACGTTGGGGGGAGAGGGTACCAGCTAAAAGCTACCGGAAGTCCAGAAATTTACCACCAACTAAGTTTATTACTGTCATAGTACCCTTTTTCAGCTTATTTATTACTATTCTACTATAAAATGATGAGTTCAATTAACCAAATTGAACAGCTCTAATATTGCTAACCCTTGAATCAGATACAAAACAACATAAGCACTGTAAATACTTCTTATATTTTAATCCGCCTTGATTTTCTCCGGATGTCTCTTACAACATCGTCAATATCCACCTTTACATTGCAGTTGATAGACATGTGTGCAAGACCATTCAACCTGCGTCTCCTGTCTGATTTTGGAGGAATGTTTTAAGCTACTTTAGCGTGCCAAATGTCGTGCTAAACGCTCTACAGATGTTGTGGTAACAGAAATAATATAATACAGTGAAGAGTGAATGCACAGTTGGAAGAAAGCGGTTGTCGCACGCACCAAGAGTTTCAGAAACTTTATCGGGATGATGAGATTCGTCTATGAACCCCTATTTGGCTTTCCAGACAGTTAGCTCAGCAAAGAGGCTAGTCTCAGAGAAACAGAACTGCTTATATTTTTGCAGCTTCGTCACAACCTCGGCTAATACAGCATCAACAAGGGAACAGAAGTTGGATTTGAAATGCTGTAGCATGGTGGTTAAACAATTCTCGTATCGAGTTCTTCACCTAGCTGTTCGAGGTATGGGTAGAAGACAAAGTCTTTGTAAAAAAGAGAAGTGTCTAAAGGGGAGAATCAACGACGTTGGCGTCTTGGTATTGGGCCGGTTGTCCCAACACTTTCAGCTGTCTGGATTGCTTTTCCATAAAAAGAATGAAAATCCGCTTTTCCATAAAAAGAATGAAAATCCGCTTCCACTAGTTCTTTTAATACAGACTTGCATCGATCAATATATTCATATTAGGTAAGTAGATCTAAATTTTCTATCATCAGAGAAATAGAAGTTAAAAGCAGAATCGATCTCACTTTTTCAAAAAGAATCAGAGGAAAAACGAAGCTGAACTTGGGAATGGCTGCTACTAAGGTGTTGGCTTCGCCCTTAGACCTGAATCGGACTGGTTGTCAATAAAGCTCTCCAGTGCTCTAAAAGCAGCAAGGAAAAGGTCCAGAAAAGTGGTAATACTACCTTTCAACCCACCGCGTGTCACAAAAGGGCAGGAGCTTTTGCTTTTTTGCATGCGGCAAAGCAGAAGCTTATGACTAAGTTCGTTTGGGAAAATTTGGGACAAAACAACAACTTCTTATACAAGTATCCATACAGCATTGGAATTAATTCCAGTCTGCCTTCGCCAAGGCATAGTTTAAACAATGCATGTAAATGACAAGTCGATACTGCTTTCGTATCTATGCTTGAACGCAGTTGTACAAACCGGACATGCTACTGCCTCCATCAAAGTCAATTCCAACTAACTTGATTATGTCCAATCTAAACTCTAAGTAGAGTCTAATAATCTACTTTGCAAGACCTACGCTACGCCATTCAATACATTTGCAGCGTCCAAGCGCAAAAAAATCTTTCTTATGTTTGATGATCGTCACAGAAACGGGCGATAAGAACAAGTTATTCTTTTGAAGTTAGATCACTCATCTTATCGACCAATATCGAAAAACACTTGGTAACTTTCACTCTATTTAAATTAAATCCCGTATGACATTGCCTATACTATCGACTATATCATTCTGCACTAAAGGAGATGCATATTTCGCGCTTTTAATGGGTGATTCGAAGCGCTCCCACAATTTTGTGTTTTCACTATCCATCGTCAATCGCAACAGCCATCTGAATACCCCTTCTCTAGGTCTTGTGTCCGTCTTCATTTATCCCCATCTTCCCCAAGAAATTAAAAACGTGTTTTGAATTTGAGGGGAAAAGACCAGTTAGACGATCAATATTTTCATTTCCTAAAACTACTAAGTAAATAAAAACTGTCAAAAAATATTTCCGCAATACAGCGTAGCTTCTCCAATAGAGTTACGGACTTATGGCGGTCGTTTTATAATTATAAAAAGTTGTAAGATTTTCTTACTTTTCTGGGGTATGAAAGAAATTTAGTGTATTATTACTGTTAGGATTTACAAGTAAATTATTCTATTAAAATTTGAAATGAAATAAGCTATTCAAACCGTTGTTGAAGTTTTCATGTTGGCCAACAGACAAAAGTTGTCATGTTGACAAAAGTTGTAAATCTACACCCAAGAGAAAAGTGATCTGGCCGATTAGCGTCAATACAATGCTGTTACAGGGCTAATCTGTTTCTTTCCTAACGTCCAATCTTTCCCGGGCATTTAAAAACGTGAAAAAAGGAAAATGGTGTATAAAGCTGCGATAAAAAAATGCCCAAGTACACGCAGCGTTTTTGAAAAAATGGATAAAGAGATTGTAGATAGTTTCGTTTCGCCATTAAGACACCTGTCAATATATATTGTGCTTTCATTTAAAATATCACTGAGTCACGTCGAGTCGAATATTAGCAACGCAGCTTTCAACCTGATTAAATGTAATCACAATAAGTATGAAATAAGAGTTGCTCGAGACTCCTGCAAAGGGATGGTACGACCGAGGGAATGACAATTCTCGGCTGAGAACGTGAGAGATATCTTAAAAGTTTAGAATCTAAACCTAGACAGATATATGAAAGATCTGTAAAGGGGAGAAATATTATTGTTGTGCAGCACTTCCAATATATTATCGAAGTATTTAACAAAAATCAAGGGGACTGCTGAGAGCAAGAAATTAAACTCTTAAAAAAATTCTTAGGAATTTCTGGAGGGGGGCCTCTGGGCCGTCCTCTAAATACGCCACTGGTTTTGTTGTACCAAAATATTTTAATTAGACCTTTTTTTTATTTCAATATAGAGAGGGAAGTTCCCCAATTCCGCACCATGCCTCTTTTAGTTTGAAATTCCACAAGAAAGAATAAAAGCAAACAATATGGCATGAAATGTATATTATCTCAGAAAAACGGTTAAAATTACGCTTTTCAGGAGTTTGAAAAGAATTTCTATGTACCTTGGTATCCAGTATTTGGCTTATGTCAAGATCAGTAGCCCGTCTCTTTGAAAGATCTCCAAGAACTCTATGTGAGAACTCATTATCGAGTACAAGTTCAACTGCCATGACAGGTTCAAGAAGACCAGTTCCAACTTCTCTAAGAAGCTGCGTAATACACTGAGAAGCAGCCGCCGCTATTGCGATTTCCGATGTCCTTGATGGAGCATCAAACCATTGTAAACCAACCTTAAAACATGAGTTTGATACAATAAAGAAAAACTTTTTAGATGCAAACAAAGTGTCTTTAAATTTCAATGGTTTAAAGGTCTATAGGTCTTAAAATGAAAGTAGAAGCGGAAAAATTGTCCACACTGCGAAAAAACAAATTGCTAAAGGGGAAAGGCCTCGAGTGCACATACATTTGTCGCTCAGTCGTACCAGTAGAGAATCCAGTAGATCTAAATTACCAGTAGATGTCTAAAGTAGCGTGAGCAAAGCTGTAGTTTTAACAGTATATCAAACTGGAAATCTTACTAGGATAACATGGATGTGCATAGAGTCCAAACTTTGTAAGGAGGGATAAAAATATTTCTTCACAGGAACATTAGGTTGTCGCCAGAATCGAGTTAGAGTGTCATTAAGAATTTCAAGCATTGCCTTGGGATTTTTTTTTTTTTTGCAAGTGTTGTATATATATGTATAAAGGGGCTTTAAGAGCAGACCCACCTGGAGCCGTAAAAATAAACAGATTATAAATTTATTTATAATTTAGGTTAGGTTACGTATTGAATATATGGTATGCTTTACCCACCATACCCCCCCCCCGCCCTAGTGTGCAAATATATAGCCCAAATTTTTTTCTAAACTATTATATATTCATGCTATTTTTTTTTATTAGCATTAACCAAACTTGACTTCTTTCGTGTGTACCATTAAGCGCAACAGTACCCTTTCCTATTACATTTCAAAAAATGACATCGCTTTTGTATTACCTACACAACAGGACCTATCTCTAAATTTTTCTGTATTCATAGAAGAGCAATATGAAATTTTTGTTCAGCTGTTTATGTTCGTTGGAATTATCCTGGGAGATTTAAATAAAAAAAAAACATAAAAAAACCATGTGTAGCAGAATAAATTACTTACTCTGGTTTAACATGTTATTATTGTTATACATCACTACATCTACTCTGTTATTATTTATTTATTATTATTATCATAACATTTTATACATCATTACTATGGTCTATACTCGGGCTACGTTTGGGAGTATCTGAACCATTTTTGTGCTATTTCAGAAGTAGGATAACACATCACGCCTCAAAAAACTGCTGATATCCGCCATTCTGTACCACGGAGTGACGATTTTGCCTGAATTAGGCTAAAATGTCCAAAACGTAATAGCCATGGAAAAGCCATTCTGTTTAAGGCATCGAAAACTTCTATAAGGGTCAACTCCTTGCCAAGTGCATGTATCCGTGCTGCGGTGCGTTTCGACCTCACATGATTTTACAGTCAATAATTTTCTAGCTACAAACCAATTCAAAACGGGCGGAAATTAAATTTAAAAAAAGTGTCGCATGAAAATAAGGTTAAAAACTTAAAAATTACAAGAAAATATCCTAAGTATGGGGGGGGGGCTTCCACCATCTTCAAAACCCTCGCTATTTGCAGTAAAGCTTAGGATACACTCTTTTAAAAGCACTGTAGAATGTGAGAAATACAGTTAAATAGTATTTTCATTTTTTTAATTTAAATATTATTTTTCAAAAAAATTGAAGACAAAATGTTATTCAGTAAAGCAATTACACCTAAATGAGTACATTCAATTTCGCAGCATCGTGAAAAAAAGTCAAAATTTGGTATAAAGGGCAACGGAATGCAGGAGGGTGGTAACCCCTTACCATTTCTATATTTAGATTAATTTTTATTCTTTTTTTTTATTTTTGATTTAGCTCTTTAATTCTACAAGAGAAAACTTGTTTATTAGACTCTTATTGTTCCAAGGGCATACCATGACCACTTTATTGCTGCAATTAAACGAAAAAAAATTCAAATGAAAGTAAAGTGACAATAAAACTTAAAAACGAATAGAAATTATTTCGTATATCAGGGGGGCTGTCACGTTCTTAACCCTTCGCTCTTTGCGCTAAAGTCTTATAGTCCTATACTGAAAGCATAACTAAGCACAAAAGATATAGTTAATGGGTAGCTTTTATTCTGATCGGCTTTGAAATCAAATCGTAAGTCCCTGGAACAAAGGAAGCTTAATATACACATCAATTTTAGATTGAGAGCATGGGCCTCCATAAACCAGGGCACGAAAAAGGACCAACACATTTCTTTTGCTTACTACACGGATTAAAACTTAAAAACATGACGCCCTGGGGCAGGTAGACCCTAACGTAAGAAACAAAGCTTAGGGACACTGGTCCTACTCAGAATATCGACCCAATTTTTCTCTGATTTACTTGCAACTTTCAAGGATCGTTGCCTGGGCTAAGAGGATGATACGTTTTATTTTGACGGAGAGGGTGTTAGGGGACCCGGAAATGGGTAAAAAAAAATTAGTTGTTTCTAATAAATTTGAAACTCAAACCCATAAGCAACTGGACCAAGGAGAACCTAATGTAAAGAATTAGTCAGGGGGCAGGGCTTCTCCAAAAATCGCTGAAACTGTGTGTTGCTTTTTTTTTCTTTTTTTGAACGGTTTGGAACTTACATCCCAAGTTATTAGGCCAAGGAACGTGAGGGTACTCAAAATGACTAAAGCAAAAACCATTTTCAATCCATATGAATGAAAATACACCCCGATTTTGGCAGTAAAGATGTAGTTTAAAGGTTTTTTCTCAAAATTTTACCTTCATATGAATTACAGGTATGGGTTAGGCCTAATATCTATAAAAACATTCTATATCTAATTGCTTATGAAAATATTCCAATTCTGCATAAGATTTGAACTACAATCCTATATTTTAGTTATTAAGCAGAAAAACTTAACAAATATTCAAAAAGTTTCGGTTCTACGGCCAGTTCTGCTCCTAAATCATGGTAGTGATTTTATTGTTGTGGTTATGAACTTGAAACAAACAGTTTGTTGCCGTCTATATCATCCCAAATCTGTCCATTCCCAAAAATGTAGATCCCCCTCAATAGACGAGGACACCAGTTACTTTTACTGGCGACAGTGTCCTCGGCACTTTTGTCAAAATGGAGCTTGAGATCCGTATCAGATTGATTTTTTTTTTGTCTGAGAGAGTAGTTGTATGGCTCTACACTAATTGCCTTACCTTAAATAATGCTAACCCAAGCTTCCTCATCATCTCACGAATTTCTCAGGCTTGCCTTCAAGCATCATGTTAATCCGATTTAAATAAAGATATCAAAGAATCTTGGAATTATTAGGAAGCTGAAACATATTATTCCTGGGTCGATTTATAAATCTTGCGTCGTTGTTTAATTCAGTCTTGCGTGCCTCTTATTGCCCAACTAAATAGATGTCGAATGACACCGCTCTCTAAAGTATATAAGAGAGCGGGAACCTTAACCTTGAAGCAAACAGCTCTTTTGATAAGCTGTTATTTGATTTGTAGTCTCTCTAAATTCTTTCATGTATGTCCTTTGTTTTTGTTCAACTTCACAGTGATGTTCCCGTGGCCCTCAGAACTAGTCCATCTCTTGTCTCCAATCATTCCATATATCATCTTATTAGTTCTGGCCACAATCGAATTCCGTTCACTCCATGCTCCATCAGTCAGATTTGAATTCAATTGCTTGGCTGCCTCTCGTGCTGTTTGGAATATTCTGCCTGAGTTAGCTAAAAAGTGTCACTCCTTGGTGCCTTCAGAGAAGTTGCAAAAAAAATTATATTTTTGGACATATTGTTATTTTCGTTGCGCATGTCAATCTGTCCTGGCTTGCTTTCGGACAATACTCAGTAGGGAACGGCTGTTTGTTATTTTCTTTTTTCGTCTGCGTGTTTGTTTTAGTTTAGTTTTTTTTTTGTTTCTCCTTCTTCTTCTTTATTTTCTGCCTGCATTCAGATAAGATATTTATTTCGAAAAATGTCTATCACAAGCCCCGAATTCGCATTAGCCTTAGAGGCTTGCAGGGGAGGAGTTATATTATGATGCATTTTTTTT
>JAQQPU010011661.1:0-27239 GCA_029168905.1 Artemia sp. Kazakhstan ARC1039
TCAACTATTAAAAAAGGCACTAGCCCTTTCAATTTCCAATTGAATGAGCCCTTTTGAAGTTTCTACGACAACGCTTTCAATAAAAACTTTATATGCCCCCAGGGCATAACTTACGGCCTTTGCCCTGAGGGATGTGGAGGGGAGGGGTTTTCATCCTTAAATACCTAATTTCCAAAACTTTCAACTACATTGAATAAAATGGTTCTCTAAAAAGTTTGATTGGTTGTGTTTGGGGAAAAATTGGGCGTGAGAGGTGGGGTAGTTGCCCACAAATCACTTCCGATTATTTAAAAGGGTACTAGCCCATTGAATTTCAAATCGAACGAGCCCTTTTTCAAGTTTCTACGACAAAGATTTCAATAAAAACCTTATATGCCCTCGGGGCATAACTTATAATCCTTGCACTGAGGGTTGTGGGGGAGTGGCTGGGGAAAAGGTGGACGTGAGAGGGGGGTTAGTTGCCCTCAACTCACTTTCGACTATTAAAAAGGTTACTAGCCCTTTGAATTGCAAATCGAATGAGCCCTTTTTCAAGTTTCTACGATAAAGATTTCAGTAAAAACCTTATCTATATGTGTATCTATGTGTATTATCTCTATGTGTGTCGTCTCTATGTGTGTGTCGTCTCTATGTCTATGTCGTCTCTCTGTGTGTGTGTGTCGTCTCTGTGTGTGTGTCGTCTCTGTGTGCATGTCGTCTCTATGTGTGCGTGTCGTCTCTGCGTGTGTGTCGTCTCTGGTTTATGTTAGGTTAGGTTAGGGGTGATAGTTGCCCTCCAATCACTTTCGACTATAAAAAGGGCACTAGCCCTTTGAATTTCAAATCAAATGAGCTTTTTTTGAAGTTTCTACGACGACGCCTTCTTTAAAAATCTTATATCCCCCCAGGGTATAACTTAAAACCGTTGCCCTAAGGGCTGTGGGGGAGTGTCTTCCTCAAAAACATGTTTTCTATGTGAAAATCAACTACGCTGAACAAAATGGCTATCTCAAAATTTTGATTGGATGTGTTAGGGGGAATGATGGGCGTGGGGGGGCTAGTTGCCCTCCAATCACTTTTGACTATTAAAAAGGGTACTAGCCCTTTGAATTTCCAATCGAATGAGCCTGTTTTGAAGTTTTTACGACAACGCCTTCTATAAAAACCTTATATACCCCCAGGGCATAACTTACAATTTTTGCCCTGGGGGTTGTAGGGGGAGTGTCCTCCTCAAAAACGTATTTTCTATTTGGAAATCAACTACGCTGAACAAAATGGCTGTCTCAAAATTTTGATTGGATGTGTTTTGGGGAATGATAGGCGTAGGGGGGCTAGTTGCCCTCCAATCACTTTTGACTATTAAAAACGGCACTAGTCACTCCAATTTCCAATCGAATGAGCTCTTTTCGAAGTTTCTACGACAACTCCTTCGATACAAAGTGCCCGGGTATGGAGGAAAAAAAATACATTGTGCCCACATCGTTCTTTACTTAGGCAGCGCTAGCGCGCTGCCTATGATTCAAAATGCACAGACAGTTTTAACCTAATATCCATAGATACTGCAATTCCCTTTTGGCAGCCTAGAGGGACATGGTGTCTGTTAATTTGGTTCAAGGTTCCTTGAAAATGCCAATTGATTACCTTCTAGTAATCAATATTGCAGATTTGCTATTTTGACAACCTCAATGCACACAATGTTCATTGATTAAGTTGAAGATAACCCAAATGTTTCAGCTCAATAACATCAGCTGTTTCTTACAGATATGCTGTTTTGAAAACATGGATGCATGAAATGAATGCAACTTAAAATCCTCATATTGCATATCTGCCCTTTTGACAATCTGGAAACACATAGTGTCTTTTAATTTAGGGTAACTTTCCATGTAATTTCAACTTAGTACTTTTACCTTTTCCTAAGATAGTGTAGATTCATCCTTTTGACAACCTAGATGAGTATAGGTTGGTTAGGTTTAGTTGAACATTCCCTCAGTATACTCTTATAGCTCCTACTGAATACTTTTTAAGTATGCCTAAGATATTGATGATACACTTTTTGAACAGCCTGAATATTGTGTTTTGGTTAGCTATGCAATCTCCTCAATTTGCAACGAAACTTTCAAATTAATGCCCTAGGCCATTCCTGAAGTATTGCAGATGAGCTGTTTTGACACCCTGAATTCATTTAGAGTACTATATTTTGATTCGCTTAATATTCCCCAAAATTTTTATCAAGGACCCTTAGAGACCCAAGGTCAAACATGCCTACATGCCTACTTTCCCCAATAACAAACCAAAATAGGAAAAGTGGACAAGTGTTATGTTAGCTGCCCTTGCTCCACTGCCTGCAGGAGCCATGTCACCACAATATGCATAGTTGTTGAATATTTTGCAAATTTTAAAGAAATTACCAGCCTCAAAATTTTAATCAGATGTGGGGGTGGGGGTGGGGCAGGCAGAAATAGGAGGGTGTGGGAAGAATTTGGTTGCCCCTTCCCCCCAGTCTCTTTTACTCTTAGAAAAGATGCTAGGGTTTGTGATGCCACATAAAATCCCACAAATTTGTGATGTCACTTGAAATTGATATATTGGGCCATTTTTAGTTAATATGGGGAGAAAATATTTTTTTTTTTAATTTATAAAGAAAAAGATAAAGATTTCTTTAAAAAGATAAAGAAATCTTTTTAAAAATTGCCATACAGTAGTCCAGAATAAATACAGGGACACAAGAAAGTGGTATGTAATGCAAACATTGGATTAATCATTTAATATAGGCCAAACTCCAACAACATATAATATAATCAATGTTAAAGCAGCAAAAAATTTGCTGCTTAATATTGATTAAAACAGAAATTTTCCCTGTGGTTTTGACGGGAGAAAAAGTGTTTGGAGTTGAAAAAGTGTTGTTTTTTACAAAGCTGTCAAATCCTCAGTGCTTTTACCCTAGTTGGGGACAGAGGCTTGGGGAAAAGCAGATGGTGTCTCATGGCAGGTCAAAGAGTCAGGTGTCCCCAAAGGAACCTGAACAAAAAGGGAAGAATTTTTCTAACTTGCAGAGAAAAGATCAAATCTTACAAGAATTCTGCGCTTGGATGAAGGCTAAACCTACAGAAGCAAAATATTTTGTTATGAAAGTTGATATCTTTTCCTGAGTTGTCAAGTATGACGATTGGGATAAAGTGACAGTTATTGGTTCATTTAGTCTACTTGACAAAGTTGCTGAAACTGTCCCAAAATTCACCTATGAGAGGGCAAATTGGTAGGCAACAAACAAAATACTGACAGTGTTCTTGAAAAATAATTTTTTGCCAAATGTGCATAGAGGCTTGGAAGTATCATGCTAAGAGTGACATGGCTGCCAGATGATAGACAGAAGGTAACTGGAACCACTCTAATAATTGAAACATCTTGTGTTAAAACAGGAATGAATCTGGTGGGTCTCTAGGGTCTAACAAAACCTTTTCAGAAGGGTTTTGGTGGTAAGCAACTTTGCAATTATATATCCAGAAGCAATACCACTTCTTTCAACTCATTTACTGAAGATTCCTTACAAATTAATCAAGTTTTTCTACAGAGTGGGGTCCCTTCAGAGATCCTGAGTAACAACAGAGTAGCCATATCTCTTCAGCCAGTACCACTTCTTTCAACTCACTTACTGAAGATTCCTTACAAATTAATCAATTTTTTCTACAGAGTGGGGTCCCTTCAGAGATCCTGAGTAACAACAGAGTAGCCATATCTCTTCAGCAATGCAGAAACTGCATGTGGGTCTTGGAACTAAACCCATTTGTGTCAGTATTTACAACTTGGAGACTAATGGATTGGTTGAGAAGTTAAATGGTCCTTAGTGAAGATGACCTGGTAATTCGTCAGAAATGAGCCAATAAGTGGGATCCATATTTTCTATATCTGAATTTCTCTCTGGAAAATCAAACAGGCTTCAACAAGTTTCTGACTATTGGATCTAATTTATGAGAATAGTGTCAGAGGGCCACTGTTTATGTTGCAATAGGGGCGGGGGGAGAAAAAAAGGTACTTCTGAATCAGTAGTATTGGTCAACATCCAGGAACATCTTTGCAAACGGACTACACCTGACTTTTCTTTAGTTTCACAAATCGAGGTGGATAAGCTCTCGGCGTCTAATTTATATTTGTGATAACAGCCGATTGGTTTCTCCACTACTTTTCCATTTGATGTGTACCTGAGTAGGATTGCTAATTGTTCTTTTCTAGAAACATCTTTTGTCTCGTCAACAAGAATAGCAAAGTAATTAGCTGATTCTACTTCTGAATAATGTCTTGGTGCAAAGCATTTCCTATCAGTGTAACTGCGTCATTTTTGGTACTGATGACAGCAATAGTGACCATATAGGCGCTGTAACTGGAGCTTCTGCTTTTCGTTGCCTTTAGACATTTCCTCCATCAATTCAACCAAATTACCCTGGTTTGCAGATGTTTCTGATTCGTCATGACCCCTCAAAGTAAGACCCTGGTGGCCAAGAAAGCAAATACCGCGAACAATATACTTCACATGATCTCTATTTTCCTGAACCTCTTGAGATCTGGATTGAATTAAGGCATTCGTTATAGATCTCAAGGTATCAGTACTATTTGTCTTAAATTCCGTCCATGCTGACATACTATGCCTGTGTCTTTCAGAACCATCAAGTTGCTTTAATAGAGCAGGACTGTCTCTCTACTTGCAAAATCTTGACTCAATGAAAGCCCTTTTTCCAGCAGTTTCTCCAGCCTTTAGAGTCCCCATAGAAAAATGGCGGCAAGCAAAACAAAACACTGAATTCAAGTTTTTTGAGCATTGAATCCGTTCATAAGTCTTATAGTAATTTGTACTGAAGTTGCTACCATTAGAAGTAGAAGCTGGATATCTTTCAAGAATAGGTTGAGCTGGTTTGTTGTGACATATAGAGATATCTGAGAGAGATTCTTGACTGCTGCTGCTACTGGAACCCTCAAGGGGTTCAGGAATGTAGACCAAACTTTCATGTTGACTTGAGGCAGTTATTGTTCTGCTTGTTTCCAAAGGACTGTCACAGGTGGGGGAATATATCTATACTAACCCGACACTTTTAGCGCTGTCACAATTGCCAGTTCCTTCTTTTTTCTTCCGCATTTTCACAGTAAAAAAAATTCAAAGTTTGTTGTCGCTTTTTACTCATAATTTGATTACAAACTCTTCACAACAAACAATAAAGAAATACTGACCAGCTGACGTCTAGTTTTGAATAAACCCTACCCAGAAATCACATTTCCAGTTGGGTAGATGGGTGATAAAATAGCCTAGATGCACTTTTAGACATTACAAAATAAGATTGTCTCCTAATGGTAAAATTAGGGTGGTACTAGAGTGGGAAAGACGGGGCATTTCAAAGCAAGGTCATCAAAAAGTAACAGTGCTATTTAATAGCTGTGCAAAACAATGCACATGGGCAACAAATAAAAACGACCAGTTAGCCAGTCTTGCTGGTTTAATATAGCACATAACTAAGATAAAACATAGCTGTGAAATATAAATGAATGGTAATTTTCAAAGTCTAGAGGGGGAGGCCCCCCCCTCCGGGGGGGGGGGATATATACATCTCCTCTCAATTCCTATTTGGAAACAAGATGTTAGGGTTACTTCTGCTTGAAGTTGTACCAGGGCCTTCTTCCATTCTTGACTTCCTTCCTTCCTTCTTCCAAACAATAAGTTTTGCTGGGGAGTCTCAGTCTGATGCGGTCTATTGCCCAATGTTGTGACGGCTCATCCGGTATGAGTGGGGAATTTAACAGAGCTCAAGCAAAGTTTTGGGAGAAGGTACCTCATGCAGTTTACAGATCAAACTTGGTTTTGACAGACTGCCTAAAAAATATCAGCAAACTTACAGAATTTTTCTCTGTGGTGCAGACATTACACATTTATATGATGCAGCAATACTTGACACGAGCTATTTGTGGAATCCCAGCGTATTAGCGCTTGGAGCTTGAGAGGACTGTCCAGACTCGCTGGTTTTACGCAGTCTGCTCTATTTCGAAGGTGAAGGCAAGATTTGATTGTATTGTTGCTGTGCTTGCCACAGTCTCTGATAGTTCCAACGGCGATAGTTCCAAATGAACTCTGCCTCTTTTGTCTCAACTTTGCACATAATGGAAAAAGTATTAGTCATTGTAAATTGTTTATCAGAGCAACTTCAATCCGAAACTTTGTTGATTAACAAGGCACTTGCACTGATTTCTGGGACATTTGAGGCACTCCAAAAGCTAAGAAATGATAAAAAAAAATGGAACAACTTAAGGAAAAACATAACCGAATTCCTGGTTTTACACAATATCCAGGAATCGAAATCTCCACAATCTAAAACCAGTGCTCAAAGCAAGAGAATTCAAGCCATTTCCATTCGTCTCAAAGACTTTCTTTCAAACTCATCAACCGGTAAACGCAATACCAGTCAGCCAGCTCAATCAGACTCCAGTAAACTTCTGTACTTTGAGGTAAAAGACTGTTTCACGAGAGAGATTGACCAACTTTTTATGCAAAATATGCCTCTGCTGGACGCTTTATCTGCCTTTGACCCCTCAAGTTCCGATTTTCTCGAACTTTCAAAAGTGGAAAGATTTATGCGTCATTATCAAGGGATTCTCGATGTTCATGACCATGCCATAGAATCTCAGCTTTCTCTTGCAAAGCTGCATCTGTCAAAAAGTGATATTTCAAAAATGGATCTTCTTCGAGCTATCGAAATCTTATCCGACCTCTCAGTTTCCTATTCTGTAGTACTAAAACTGATGAAGCTACTTGCTACTTTATCTGTGAACACTTATAACAATCTATTTGCTACTAGAAGGGCTCTCTGCGACCGATGGCGGGAAACGACAGACTCCGTGATCTCATGATAGTGGCCGTTGAAAAACAGGAGGTAAAGAAACTGGATTTGCATAGAGTAATCGACGATTTTGTCAAGCAGTGAAGTCGCCGCTACCCCCTGTTTTAGGTAACTTTGCTCAATGTTTTTTTTTTGGACTCTTCATTAAAAAAAAATCGACAAAAAATCCTTGACCCCCCCCCCCCTACATTTTCGTGAATTGGCGCCACTGAAAGGAGAGCATTTACAAAATTATAAAGATGTTGATAGTTATGTAATAACCAACATAAAGATGGTAGACAATTTGGTTTTCAGGAATGAATCGACCAAGGATAGAGCCAGGGGCCAAAAATGTTTTCACTTTTGTACAACCCCCCCCCCCCTTTAAAAGGCACTGGCTTCCAATGAACTTGGAAAACATTTTGTTATAAAATCAAAATATCAGAANTCCAATGAACTTGGAAAACATTTTGTTATAAAATCAAAATATCAGAAATCTGTGCAGATTAGACAAAAAATAAGTGTTTTAAACCCCATACTTTTTCTAAATTGACAAGTTCGTTAAGAATTTTTTCAAATCTGTTTGAAATTTCACAATAATTCATTTCGTTTTTAAAAATTCCCCTTGAACGATTGTAATTTTCTCTCAAAATTTAGAGTCTAAGGAAAGAAGAGTCATGGCATAAATAAGGAACAACATATTGTTTGCTAAAGATATTGATGCAATCTTCTTATCTTCAAAACTAGGCAAAGATTAGAGATACAAGCTTGATAACAACTATATATAGTTTAGGCTCTAAACTCTTTCTTGAAAGCTGTGTTAAGTAACTCAACTATTTTCTAGGATAGCCAAAAGCCATAAAACCATATTTTACAACCCGTTATGCAGTTTGATTGACTTAACCAGGAAATTGATGAAACAACCCACCTCTTACATATTTTTTTTTTAACAGCATGGCTCATCAAGTTTTTTTATAAGTATTTTTACCTTAATCCAAGTTTCATTATGGTAGTTCTTGAGTAAGTTTATTAGAGTTATGATGTTTTTCTCTCCTTTTTTCCCATGTGGTCTACCCTTTGTTAGAAGAATGCTTGGAAATTGATTTTTGGCAGGCATGCCATATATTGAAATCATGTTTTCCTGATGGGAGGGGAGAGCAGCTTCAGAATTACAGTAGTGTGAAAGGCGACCTAATTTTTGTTTTAATTTCTAAACTGGACTTTAGTTGATTTCTTGATTAATGATACTAAAGATTCATTTAAAATTATCAAGTCTATGCAACTTTATCAAGCTTGTTTACCTGTTAGTACAGTATTTCAGTGAATTATTTTTAAACATGGATGATTCAGGTACGGTACTTGAATTATGTGGAATAATTTTCTTCATTTAGCTTCATAAGAATTGAGAGGACGGTGGTGTATACTAGAAAAGGCAGCTTGCCTACCATCTACCATGATACAAAAATTGCCTGTAAACCTCAAAGTGGAGTATTTTTAAGAGTAGGTATAATGTTCTAGTTATTACAGTATCATGTATTTTCCATGATCTTGAAAAGTATAGCAGAAATTATACCAGTGTTGATTTTTTTTTTTTCTGATCATTTCATAGAAAGAATGGTAACATTGAGATGGTAGAGAGGGGGAGGAAGTATTTTTTTTTGGTGAAGATATTTTCTGGTTGCTTCCTATATATCTTGAATCTGCTCAGATATCTTTCAGTAAATCTTTTGATTCTAAGGGTTGAAATATAAGAGGATACTATACTAATTTTTGATTAGCGCTTTAAATTCTGCCTTTTTTGGAAAACCTTACCACATCTGGTGTCTGATAGCGGGATAAGATCCTTCAGATCAGAGAGGTTTTGAACGATGGATCTGAAAAAGGGGCAAAGGACAAAGTTTCTGCTATTCATAGACGCGATCCCGTTTTAAAACCTTCTGGGTTAATAGGGCATGCCTGTGGAGTGAACTTCCTGTCTTTCCCATCTCAAGTTTGTTTTAGTTTGCTTTTGATAAGTAATTGAGCAATTTTGTTGGTTTGTAAAAGGAAAAGACAAAATATTTTGTTTGGGAAAAAAGCCAAAGCTGTTCATATTTTCTCTCGAATTTGAGATAAACTCTAAAATTGATTTCTTGCTTGGTTTCTAAACTGCTACTTTTGAAATTCCCGCAAAAAGTACAAAAAATTGAGCAAAAAATGTTGTATAAATTTTTTTTATTTTTCATTTCAGAATAGGTGCTTAATTTTTGTTTGGTTAGCCAATAGCAATAGAGTAATTTATTTGTCGGTAATTGGAGTGATATAGGAATCCAGTATTTTGGTAGATTTTGACATTATTATTGAAAAATTTTTGAGCAATAGGAAAATTCTTTTTGGTAGGTGCGATTGTTTTGTGAAATTGTATGCCTGAGAATCCTTTTTTGGGCGTTAAAGATATTAGCTGAAATCTCGGAGTTAGTTAATCTGGATGCCAAAAACGGCATACGATATTGAACTGGTTTAGGACCTGTGCTTTAGTTTCCGTGTTCTGGATATACTAGTGTGATTTTAGAACCGTTTTGTACTGTTATACTTATTTTACACGCAATTTTTATAATCATGATTCTAATGTTGGTCAGTCAAACAAGTTTTCTATCATAATTTAAAAACATTTCAGGCTGGTAATCAAAGACTGGATACTTCAAGGAGATCCAAAACTTATTTGCGGCTAATAATTCGAAGAATTCTGGCTCTTTGTGATGTACCAGCCACTCCCAACTAATGAAGATGCCGATGTAGAAGCTTACGGAAGACTAAGGCAAGGATTTGCAGAGGCATTGACTGAACAAGATAGAGGTATAGACGAATTGGCGAAAATCATCAGCCGACAAAAGACTATTGCAACATCCGTTGGAGCTGAAGTTGTATCCCAAAATGGTATTCTTTTTTTTTACTTGAGCATGAATCTCTTTTGTACCCATCTTCAAAGATGACGTTAAAAGAAATTGGGGTAGCCTCAATATGAGTAGGTGCCATTGAAATTAAACTGGCTCAAGTCAGTGCAGGGTTTATAGACTATTGTAAATATGGATAATCGTGAGCCGCCCTAGCCGAGTAGATTGCACGGTGGGATGTGTGTTCAAGTGAACCTCTGTGTAACCGAACCCTCTGTTTATCTCAAGCTTGTGCAACTCTAACTTCATTCAACTCATTCCTCATTGAACTCGGTCCAATTTAACTGGACCTTGGTTGAACCGAATCTTCATTCCACTCAATCCTCATGTAACTCAACTCAGCCTGTAAATCGCTCCCCTTTTGAGTGAACTCAACCTAAGGCCTTAGAATAAGTTTGAACTAGCACTGAGTACAGACTGAGCAAGATAGAGGCATAGACGAATTGGCGATAATCATCAGCCGACAAAAGACTATTTCAACATCCATTGGAGCTGCAGTTGTATCCCAAAATGGTATTCTTTTTTTCACTTGTGCCTTAACCTTTTTTGTACCCATCTTCAAAGATGACGTTAAAAGAAATTGGGGTAGCCTCAACATGAGTAGGTGTGCAACTAGCACTGATTACTGACTAGGAACTTGGCTTTCGGTCACTGATAAAAGGTTATAAATAGTTTATTTTAAAATGTTAATATGAATGAATGAGGGTCGTTGAATTTAGACGTTGGTCCAGAAATTTAGAATAGCTTTTTCTCTAGTCAGGCTTAAATTTGTACCAGTGAAGCAGCTTTGTATTTCAATGATTTTTATTTCAATTGGTAATTTTTTGAAACTTTTTATTTTCCTTTCGAAAATGGGACATGGAAGGGGAGTATTCAAACGGAATATTTGAAAGGCCAGTTTAAGGGTTTTCGATCGTGTAGATTTCAGTAGTAGACATTTTATGGTTTAAGCCTTTGCATTCCAGAAATGACACTAGAATCACATTTTGGCGCTATAAGGTATTTTGTGATGGTGTTATCATGACGGAATTATAAAAAGCACGTGAATCTGTGCACGTGAGCATGGCTCTGCGATGCTCTAGTGCCCTGAAGAGATAAAAAAAAGGACCCATCACTGTTTCCAGCTCTTTTTATTTTCTTGTTATGTTGTTGATTTAAGGAGGGTTGACATCAATAAATGGGTTGGTTGAGATGAATGGAGGTTGAATGTAACAGGGTTGTTTTAAATAGGTGTTGAGTTGCATGAGGATTGTGTTAAATGAGGGCTGAATTTCACGAGGGGGGTTGAGCTCAACTGGGTTCAGTTGCGCAAGAACCACACTCTGAACATACGGTTTCCTGTCTTCCCAGGTCAGGGTTTCAGTCCTGGAGTCACCAATTCTTTAACTTGGGATAGGGGTGGGGGTGGGACAACCTGGCTCCGCTCCAAGTACAATTACGTGTTTGGAGTATCCTAAGCACACCTATACAAAAAAGAGGACCTTAGAAAACCAAAAAAAATGTGAGTGTTCAAGTTCGAATCTTTTGTCAGTTGACGTCCCTTCTACTCAAGGAAAAATTCTCTAATATTTATCTTTAAGCATCAGTAGTATGTATACTTATGCATATAGGCATATTCCCGATCATGTTTAGTTTTTGGTGAGTGTGGATATCATACTCACGAAATAGAGAATGCTGAACCATGGCGAAGTGAATTTGCTGATTGGTGGACCATTTTTTAATTATTTTTTTACTGATAATTCTTATTTTTATTGTCTTTTATTTTGAATTTATTTTCCACGTCACAACCATCAGTTTTACTACCTATATATCGTACATCAAGAGTGGTCCCCAGCTACATCCAAGCAATATGCAGCAGGGAGTATTTGGTTGTTAGTATTCTTATTTAATTTTCAGTTTTGTTCGAATGTAATTAATTTTAATTCGACAGTGATTTTCTAACGCTTTTATTCAGAAGCTCTATACCATTATACCATTTTGAAAAATGTACTTCAGGATATACATTGTGTTTGGCATTATTGCCAAAGAAAAAGCTTTTTTGTGTTTTCCCGGAAAAATGTTTCTGATTTTATAAAGAAATATGAAGGGATAAGACAAATTTGCATATTTCCAGTATATTGGTAATCAACAATTTGACTTTTTCTCAGGGCCAGAAAGGCTGTCGACCAGAAAAGTGTCCCAATTAAAAGCACCTTCACAATAATCTTTTAAGAATAGTATATTAAAAAAAAAAACTCTTCTTGCATATTGTTTTCAGTTTATTTGGGTAAAGTTCAAGAACAGAAAAAATAATTCTTAGATTAATTTTAGCCCTTAAAATGGTAATGTACTTGCAATTTGTTCAATGTGTTCCAGGAGGAGGGGTCAGATTTAGGCATTTCCCGTTTACGGTCTTGCTCCCAGTATCCTGAATCAATAAGTGCGCTCTTTGATACCTAATTCTTCAGGCCCTTGTTATTCAAACAGATACTTTTATATTATGCAAGTTAACAATCCTTAAGCAGATCTTCCATCAATTTATTTGTTGATTATGGGAGCTGACCTTACCACTATGGGTTTACGATGTGGATTCTGTCCATATGCTACTGAGGAGTCCATCAGATCTAAGGAGTCGAGAAGTCGCTTAATATAACCTAGTTTTGCAGCAAATAGATATTATTCTTGAATGCACTCATAAAGCATCAAAGACAACCATTTTTGTGAAAGGGGCATTTTTGTGAAGTTTCTAGAGTGCCATTATTGGGGAAGGAAAGTAACCCCCTTCCCGAATTAGGAAAATAACCTTTTTTATATTTTCATTGAACAATCAAGAAAACAGAAATGCCCTCGCCCATGTGATGGCCCATTTTCAGGAACTTAAATTGGAGGGGAGGAAAATACCCCCCCCCCCCCTAAGTTATAAAATATATACTTTTAAAAATTTAGAGGGGGTACTTACCCTCCCCTCAAATTTCCATTCCTGAAAATGAATGATCAGAAGAAGGAAGGCATTTCTGCCCCCTATAATGTATTTTTATCGTTTTCGTTAGAAACGAAAGATAAAAAAGGACAGAAATGCCTCCTCTTAATTTTTAAAAAGTACACCCCTCATGTTTTTGCTGAAAAAGAAAAGAAAAATATGATAATGGTCATTCATAAATATTTATTCACTAATTGAATATGTGTATATAATTAATCAAAAAAACTTTTTTCACAAAACAGGTTTTTCAAAAAAGGTAAAGAACTCCATTAAATCAAAAAAGAAAAAAAAATTGAATCGAATAATCTACCAAGCATACAACTTCCATAAATCAATATCAATAAATAAATGAAACCCAAAACGAACAGAAATTAAATTTAATAACAGAGTCAAACTTAAATCAAGAAGAAATTAATATGAGTAGGGTTCAAAACCCCTATGCTTTCTAAAAGCCAGGATATAATTTGTTCTTTACTGAAAAAAATGATTTTAAATGTTTTTACTTTTATAACTTTAAGAAATCAAAAATTTATTTATATTTTAAGGAATAAATATCAGCTTATATATATAAGACTGACAATGCACATTCATTTGAATTCTTTCAGTTAAGTACAAATTATATTTTGGCTTTAAGAAAGCATAGGGGTTTTGGACCCTACTCATATTAATTTCTGCTCGTTTTGAGTTTGACTCTGTTATTTCCTTTCATTTCAGTTCTTTTTGGGTTTCATTTATTTATTGATACTGATTTGTGGAAGTTGTATGCTTTGTAGATTATTTGATGCTATTTTTGTTAATTTTTTCTTTACTTTTTTTTCGAAAAACTTATTTTGTGGAAAAAGTTTTTTTATTAATTTCTGTTCGTTTTATATTGACATAATCTTTTTCGGGGAAAAAGAAAATAATAGTTTGAATCTTTCCGGTTTTCCTTTAAGAATTTATAATTTGGCCTGCTATTTATATGCTGGAGAAACTTTTTCAGCAATTTTTAACAGCACAAACTCTTTTGGAAATCATGACACAAATAGTAGTGTTTAATTTATTCATATACACCCTCTAGTTGCCCTGATAAATAAAAGTTAATACCATTCCCAAAAAATTATATCTATGCTCTTTTACAGCCTGGATACAATTACACTCTTTTCATTTAGTAAAATTATAAGACCAGAAGTAGTAATAGAGGTAGCCCCGAAAATTTGAACTTAATACCCTCAGTCGTTCCTGGTATATTGCTGAGATGTCTTATTGGCAACCAGAATAAAAACAGTGTGTTTTGAATTAATTTTAAAGCAATATTTAGTTTTTAAGCATAATAGGCAAATTACATAGTTGTGGGGGGTTGACCTACCCAATAACCCTAGAGATATAGTTACTAGACCATTCAGCTATGCTGAACAAAATGGCTGTCTTAAAATTTTGATTGGAAGGGTCTGGAAAATTATGAGCTAAAGAGGAGGGCTGATTGCCCTCTAATCACTTTTGACTCGTAAGGGGGCACTAGAACTTTTAATTTTCAATCAAATTAGCTCCTTTAAAATATCAATGATATTGCTAGCTATGAATGAGCATCACTGCCCATGTCCTTAAATTCCCTACAGTGCTTATATGCCCTTTTAATACCTGTATGCATATAGGTTTTTCGTTTAATTGAAACTCCTTTTAAACGTTCCTAAAAGCTTCAATTTAATTCCATTAGTGTCGTTAGTTACAGTAACCGTTGAAGCAGCATTAAACGAATACACACAGTGGCTTCTGGTTAGCTCAAAATCCACAACCTATGAAGATGTGAAGGTGAAATTTTTTGAGAATATTTCTGTTGTACAGATGACAACCTGCCATCCGTATGCAGGTTGTCAAAAGAGCATATAAGCAATATCTTAGGAACCATTTCGTGCGTGAAATTAAAACTTACAACGCTTGTTGTGGACGATGTTGAAATAACCATAATACAATATTTGCATCATAATACTAATGCTTCTACTCCTACACCTATTTCTACTATTACAATTGCTACTATTAACTGTACTCCTACTGCTACTACTATATTTACTGGTGCTACTAATACAACTAATAAACCTAAGGGTATTAAGGCGAAAATTTTGGGTAATATTGTAACTGTATTGAAAAAATCGAAACACACTGTGCCCACATAGGTTGTCAAGAAGACGTATCAGCAATGCTTCAGGACCGGTTGATGGTATTAAGTTAAAAGATCTCATCGTGTGTTGAAGGGGATGTTAAAAAAAGGTGCTATTTGCATACTGGTACTAATGCTTCTACAACTATTGCTACGCATAATTACTGAACCTTTCAAAAATGCTAAAAAAAAATTATGTCTCAAAACTTTGTTTGGATATTTGTCATGGGAAATGATGGGCGTGGGAGAGGAGGTTCCTCTCAAATCACTTTGACTCTTAAAAGGGCACTATAACTTCCAATTTAAAATCAGATGACTCATCGGAATTTAACATGACCGCCCATTCCATAAAAACCTTATATGCACCCATTGCATACCTTATAAACCTTGTTTTGAGGGGTGTGAGGGGGGTGTTATCCCCAAAGAACTAATTTCCAGAACTTCCAACTACGTTGAACAAAATGGCTATCTCAAATTCTGATTGGATGTTTTTGGGGAAATGGTGGGCATGGAAGGGGTGTTAGTTGCCCTCCAGTCATGTCGGCTATTAAAAAGTGCACAAGTCCTTCCAATTTCCAATCAAATGAGCCCTTTTCGAAGTTTCTATGACAATTCCTTCGATATGAAGGCAAAAATTGTGTAATTGAGCAGTTTATTTTCAACTTTGCCAATAAAAATTCAACAACCTATTGGTTACTTTTAATCTTATTCTCATGTTTTTTGTAATTATTTTTAGATTTGATTGATGGGATAACCGATCAATCCGACCAGACCAGGGACCGACTGATGCGTCAGACTGATAACGTCATTGCTACCGGGAAAAAGGATGTAACCTGGCGTAAGTAGCATTATATGGCACCTTCTAGAAGTCAGTCGTCATCTCTGATATTCAATTTCTTGTTCTTATTTTCGTTCAACCGTAACTATAGCTCTTCTATAACAACTCTATTTAAACAATTTGTTTGTCCAAGCTTTGTATTGTGACTGGAGAAGAAACGATAGCTTTAGTACTTTTTGTTTATGTCAAATTCATTTCATTCAGACATTTCATTTCATCCATCAATCCTTTCGTTTAGACTAGACCTGAACAAGAGTTCTTCACCTCCCTTATTGTTGTGTAAAAACGCCACTGACATTTATTTTAAAGCTTCATTTTTCAGTCTACGTCCTTAATATTTGTGTTATAGGGGAGGGGATAAAAGCGACCCTTTCATTGTGGCAATATTTTCTATGAGGCATAAAATATTGATCTCTGCTTGTTCAGGAGTTTGATCCCAGCTGCCGCAAGGCTGAGTGACAGGCTTGCCACCTGGCACTGTAAAAAGATTCAGCATCTGAAACGTCGACAATTCTCGGTGCGGAGTTACATGTAAACAGCCTGTTCCTCGACTCAAGTACAATTAAGAAAAGTACCCATCATTTTAGGACTGAAGTATTTGAAAGTTTAAAGATAATTAATTATGATTGTGTTCGGGAACACGCTTATTTTCTTCGCTTGTGTTTCATAACATATGTCACACCCATCGTCTCGTTTATGACATTTTTTTTATACACTGAACTTTGATGGTATTTGTCTCGTTGTTTCATAGTCAATGCATCTTCCTCTATACAGTAAAATATAATTATTTTAACGTCGATATTTATAGCACCACTAGATGCTTATGACGTCCTGCTTATCTCAGAAATTTTAAATCAAGTGTGTGTGTACATTGAATGAAATACATTGAAATAAAGTATTTTCATCTATTTGTTACCAAGTGAATGCAACTCATAATTGGACTTTTATGGGGACTATGGGAAATCTAGTGATAAGAGCCATATTAAATAGCAGATACTACAATGAAATTTTGTAGAATAATTTTGGAGTAATTAGAGTCGTTGTGAAAGAAAAAAAAATCAAAAGTTGTAACTAAAAAATTCCTGTAAATTCTGCTTTGACGGATATAAATTAAGGGCTGGAGGGAGGCGATGAAGGCTCACGAAACGGAATTTTTGCTCTAAAACTAATCGATGAAGCCATGACTTCTGCTGGAGGTAAATTCTCATGGTAGCTAATTTCTCAACGATATCGAACGGAAATGCCACGCAGTCAATTTATCTCAGTGGGGCATAAATTTGGTTAGCTTATAAATTCGACGAAAAAAAACTGCATAAAGTTGGCTGATTATAGAATAAATATTGAAAAATATTTATGTTAAGGATTTATATGTTGTTTCTAAATTTAGAACTCGAAATCCAGTTCATTGTTTAATTTACATCTCGAACTCGAGCTTTTATTTACAAGCTTCACTTCTTCATTTTCACCTTTTATTTTATGCTTAAAGCGTATCTAGAATAATTGCACGATTACATTAATCATAATATCTTACTAGTCTTGACAATTAAAAAAAAAAATCAAAAGTGATTGAAACAGCTCGAAGGAATTAAGTTTACCTCTTCGGTGAGTTAGTTTTTAGCTCTGTCGATCATTCGATCGCATAGATTCGACATATGTTCCCCCTGTATAGAATTCTGGGACAGTCAGAATTTTTGAGGTTAGGAGTTACTTTGGTTTCCTCAACGCTGGTAATGATCACAATGGATATTTTCTTAGAAGTTGGGTAGTGGATTTACTTGCATAATACTAATATAGTTACGGTGTCAAAAAAGCAGTCGAGGGAGTTTTAAGTTAGCTGCCAAAAAAGCGAGAATCGCATTGAAAACACGCTCTTGGTTTGTTTTATCTGAATGAATCGCCTTGTTTCCTGTTTTTTCTTCTGTCCTCGTTGAATTTCCTTAAAGAGATGTTTCTAGGATTGTTTAAATTTTAGTTTTAATGGTCACGTATTTTATCGCAAGCCTCCATTTATCTGTGCTTTACTGATGACGAATCTTAGATCTAGAGCCGAGATATTCATTTAGAAGTCATTTTCACTGTCATAGTACCAAAATTAGAATATTAGAAGCTACAGTGATGGCAGTGGTCAAATATCACATTAAAAGCGCAAAAAAGCGGATGAAGATTTGCTAGATGTTTTCCAGAGAAATTGCCGACAGATTGTTCTGGGTACCCGGCTGACTGACCGTATTTCAAACAGTAGGCTGTACGAAAATTGTGGTTCAATCCCGCTTTCTAGGGCTATAATGAAAGAAATGTCGAGATGGCTAGGGCATGTTGCACGGATGACAGATTGCCGAAGATTGTCCTTTTCGGCCGACCGTCAAGGGCTAAACGGAAAGCAGGTCGTCCTCATCTGGGGTACGAGGGTGTAAAAATGGAGGCTTTGAATAGATTGGGATGGAGAAGGAGCGTGTGTAGCTGCCTTGGCCTCAGGCGGCTAGCGGCTCTCTATTAGTAGTATAGAGATACCGGTGAAACTAAGCCCCATTTGTAATGAACTTCACAATTCCGATTCTTTGTGATATTTTCCATTTGCAAACTGCTATTTTCCGACTACTTTCTGATAATTTACACAAAATGACCTCCCGCGTTTGGATAGCCATTCAACTTTAGACATTTTTATTTCGGTACCCTTATTCTGTTGCTTTGAGAGGGTGCATTTTAAACTTAGTGATTTGCCTTTGGAGGTTCTTTTTGTCCTTAGGACTTTTATCTGTCCCTAAGCCCTCTCGAAGCAACGGTGAAAGGGCAACTAAATGTACTACCCTATTTTATGTTTTGATGTTCGTTTTGTTTTTTATTTTGCCCTTCATTCTACCGTCGCCAAAAGTTGATGCTCTTAGAGCTTATTTTGAAAGCAACTGAACGAAACAACGCGATTCTTTAGCACCCCGATAACTTTTCTAACAAGTGTAATCTAGGGGTTATAGGAAGATAGAGAAACTATACGGCTGAAGGTTTTTGCTTTGAATATTAGCTTCTTTTTTTATAATTGTATTACTCTACACAAGGGGCTAAACCAAGAAATCCCTACACCTCTAGAAGCAGAAGAAACTAACACTGACAATAGTTTCACATTTGCAAACAAAATTCACTTGCGTTGTTCCATCTGTAAGGAACTAATTTTATTGCATTAAAATTGCCACACATATGCATTAAAATTTGCCCCACATATGCATATGCAAAGAATTTGCCACACATATGCAAAAAAATGCAAAAAACTTTTGCTATCCAAAATGTTTGCAGGGAGCGAAGTGCCAACTATTAAGTTAATTTTATCCAGGGAGTAAATTTCTATGGGGCAGGGGGGGGGGAGGCAACTGTCCCTACAAGACCTCAGGATGATCCCCAGACCCCAGTCGTTCCCCCTCCCCACCTGAAATTTAGTTTCTTCAAAAATATGGTCAAAATTAAGATAAGCCTGCATAATTCAAGTATCCACAGAAACGGGTCAGTTTTCTTTAGTATATCGTATCTTTATGGTACTATAGGGCTCTAAAATAGCCCCCCCCCCCCTCAGGATATTGACGAAATTTAAGCCACTGATTTTACACCTCAAGATTGATATTTCACTAAAACTGAACAAAATCAATACAATCCAGCCAAACATACTGGGGCAGAAAAGGGCAAGTTGTTTTCCTTTCCCCCGTATGTGGCAGAGCGTAAGTGTCATCCAGTTACATGCGCCAAGTCTGTATTTTTAATTTATAGCTCTGAAATCATACAATTTTGAATTATCTCAATTTTTTCTTTTTCTTTCAGCATACTGGCTGGCAATTATCCTATTGTTTATTGGAATCATTGTTGTCTCCTCACTACCAAAGCTGTGACATATAAACATTTGTTGAAATTATTAATTTTTTTTTTTGGAAGCTATGGCCCGTTTCGCAAGCATATTTTTAACATTACATTTTCCAAGTCCTATACATGAATATATTCATAGTGTACAAAAAGGGTGAAGAGTTTTCAGCTAATTCATCTTAGTAAGTGTTGTGTTGCTGATTTCCATGATTTTTGTATCACCCAGCGATAGGATAGAGTCACATCTCAAGCAATCGAACGATTGACAAAGAAAATGTCGGAAACCTGCTTTCTTGCAATTCTAAAATGAAGTGAATGCTTTGATTACCATCTCCAATTGATAATCGGGATGGTAATTTTTCATTTCCTCGTCTAGACAAAGGTTTTGAATTGTGTGGACTTTGCTTAGTTTCATCTTTTGTCTATCTTTTATGCGAATATTGGTTTACCTTTTTTATTTTGTAAGTAACTCGCGTTGTATTGTGCGTTACATGGAGCTATTGTAAAAGCGTCTAAGCGTCTAATACCCGGCTTCCAGCTTACCTGTTTGTAAATATTTGTGAATAAATATTCTCCACAATAAACAAAAATGCCTTGTGCCGTGTACATAATTACTTTTTTGTTACATATCATATCCTACCAAGACTTTAGGGTAATCTAGTATCTCAATTCACACAGACATATACTGTCTCTAGCCTATCAAAAATTAATATGTCTGAGAAGTAAACATAGAGAACAAGGATTATTTGTGAAAGGATGGGAATTTGAACAATAATAATAAAAAAAAAGAATGTCTGCTAGCTATGGCTATTAATTAAGCAGATGGTGCTGAGCTGTAACATACAAAATATGATTGCCGAATTCCGAAATTAAGATCGTGGAATATTGAAATTACGATATTTTTTGTTCAAAGTTGCTACATTTTAGATGTAACAATCTCATATTAATACATATTATTGATAAAACGGGAGGCAAAAAGCGTTTTGAAGTAATCAATTTTCATCGATTCCATAAAAAATGTTTTTTTATCCCATAAAAAACGTGTTGTAGTTTAAAAAAAATGTGAGATTACTGAGGAGTCTCAATTATGTACATCTACTGAGAATACCAATTTAGCTAATAATTTTTGTTGACATTGGGAATTCCATTTTTAACATTTGTTATCAAGATTTCAGAGCTTGTTACAACCAATTTTTGATGGAAATGTTGTCAGCTTGGTTCAGGTAATAACAAGGCATTAAAGACATTTGTTGTCCTAAACCAACCAATTTTTTTTTCAATTTGATTAACCATAGTTGAGTATCACTATCCTGTTTGTCCATAAGGAGCTAGATTGCAAAAGAATCTCGGAATATTCACTGAAGTTCCCTGCCTTGTTATTTTTGTATGTCTATTCCCTAATTAAGGTTAAGATAGAAAGTGAGGTTACTAGTTGGCTCGGAGTAGAATCAGGAGTTAAGCAGGGTTGTGTTTATCTCCGTTTATATGGATTATTTTGATGGAATTTGTCCCAAGGAACACCATAAAGGCTATGAAAGAACATATCACCTGGGAGGATAAAACCATGCATATGATTTTACGCCACCCTGTAATAAAAAATTCAGTTCAATGAATGAGTTTTTTGAGGTTTAAGAGTTCAGGGTACGAGAATAGGGTTGGAAATTAATACTACAAGGCCAAAGTCGCTTAGACTACGAATTAATGAAGACTAAGACATGATGTTAGATAAACCAAAAAAAAAATCTGTAAAGTGAGTAGTTTCGCTTACCTGGGCAGCATTATTACTAATGATAGTGGATTCTGTTGATATAAAAATCAGAATCGCCGAGGCATGAGGTTTTTTTTTACCATTGAATGTCCGAGCTAAGATTAGGTTGTTTTGGAAACCACGGTAATGGCTGTGGTCAAATGGCTCTCAGCATCGAAGCTAAGGTTGGGGAAGGTATACTGATTGTTTTTCCAAAGAAGGTGTCTAAGGATGGTTTAGGCGCTGGTCTGGGCTATCAAACAAAAAGCTCCACGACAATTTGGTTTTCTCTCTCTTGCCAGGGCTATAATGAATTTCTGAAAGGTTAAGATGGCTAGGGAACGTTTCAGTATAACAATAAGAAGGTGTTTTATAAATTTATATAACCCTTCCTATAATTATCCCTCTAGTGGAGTGGTTAGCACGCTAGAATTGTAATTCTTTATCCTTAAGGACAGGAGTTCGATTCTTAATGTCGCTGGTTATTTTGTTTGGAAGAAGGGTCAGGGGCGTGACTCTATAAGCTCAGCCAGAGTCGACCCTGAGTACCCGGAGAAATATGGGGATGGTAAACAGGAAGGGTGTGAGAAAGCCCCCCCCCCCATTGCACTTCCTGGCTGAAGGGCCATGAAACGGAGATTAGCACCATCGGTAGGGACTGTAAAGTCCATTGCTGTAATCTCTCTTACCAAGAATCATATCAGAATTAGCCGAATTGACATAGTAACAAATAATCATTCCGAATTAGTGTAATCTCCAGAATAAACATGACAGTATATAACCAAAAATATAAGGTATTAATCTATAAGGTATAATATATAAAATTTTAAAACACATAACTGTTGCACTGGATATAAAGCTACTATTTTATCACAGCCTAAGGATTGAATTTGGGCCAAAATTGTGACCAATTCATCATAGTCTGTAAACTTAATAGAAAAAGTAGAATATTAAGAATACGGTAATAAGGGACGCATCAAGGTCTCGAACTTTTGAACCTATTTCTGACAGTGTCTTGACTATTTGACCCTATGCAATGTCTATGTTTATCCCTGTAACCCCCCCCCCCCCGTAACAAAAATTAAGAATTTGGATTATTATCCAGAAAGATACAAAGCAAAAATCAACAAATAAAACAAGCAAAGAAGATATAAAGCAGAAAACGCAGAAGGAAAAGCGAGGGTAAAGATAACAGCGTTTCAAGTACTTGGAACGACGAAAGTGAAGGCGCCAGGTTTGACCTAGTCTCAAGGAAAATTCCTGAAGAAAAGGCATATCCGAATATAATCTCTCATGTTTTTGCTCTAAAATTTCACTCCCTCTCCCCTCCCCCCAAAAAAAAACAATTTCTTCTTACATATATGATAAAATTCAGAAAGGTGGCTTCAGTCTCTTTCCGCTTATATCTCAAATTTGTTATAATAAAAAATACCGAACGCCACTTAGCACTACCATAAATAATAAATCCAGTTTTAGAAATAAAATTGGAATTTGATTTTAAGTTGGACCAAAAATAGAATACTAACTTTCGCTAAAAGGAAGCCGGAGACATTATTCACATTCCCTACCTTTTTTCTCTTCTGCTAGGTAACAGTTCAGTGTAAGTGGTGCTATTAGTTTTAAATTCTCGTTATGCCCATGCTTAAGAGCTCTTAATGCAGGCCACGCCTGGGTAAACATTTAAAAACGCTTTTCTATGCCATTGGCGTCTTCTTTTCATCAATAGTTGTGCTGCCCGCCCCTCAGGGAAAATTTCGGAAACAATATATACACCTTCTAGAGCTGCATCGTTTTTGTTAATTAGTTTTTATCATCATTATGGGTGGGCTCATCAAATCACGGGAACTGAAAATTTCCTGGTAGGGTGTAAAGAGGGAGGCTCTGAACAGATTGGGAGGAGCATACGTAGCCGTGTTGGCCTGAGGAGGCTTGATCTTGCTGTGAGTTGTTAGTAGTAGCTGTAGTAGTAATCTGTGATTCTAATCACCGCGAAAGCAAAATGGTTAATTTTTTTTAGGGGAAAAAAGTCAAACCATTCATGAAATACTAATTGCCACCATTTTGTTTTTAATAGTGCATTGGAAAAGAGTTTATTTTAATAAATTAAATTAGTTTATGACACTATGATCACACAATTTACCCTTAACCTTGCTGCCAAAAAAAATGACAGAACTATTATAGTTTGCATGGATACGAAAGTGATGCAGCCAGTAGACAGCTTTTGATACACAGATAAAATTTAGTTATCTTTTAAAACTACCAACAGGGGTATCCCGAGCCTCTTTTCTTTATAGGAGGGAGAACTTAGTAGATTTTACTGAATCACTACCTGATTTCTGCCGAATTTTCAGTAGAAATCAGGAATTTTGCAAAATTTTATTTTACCGAATTCCAAAAAAGTTGGGGGGCGAAGTGCCCCCTTCAACCCCACCTCTCTCTCTCTCTCTCTCGGGACACGCCTGACTACAAATAGGGAATTTACCGCACAATGCATATTAATGAGCAGCCTGGTAAGAATTGCGCTGATCAACCAACGCATTAAAAATTTTTAGCTGCGAGTAAAAGCAAAAAGGAATTAAAGACCATTTGTTGAATATAAAGTTGCATCAAGTCAGGTCAGAAATATGCTAATGGGAAAATGTTTTCATTGCGTAAGCATTTAGCTAAAGAAGCAAACTTTGCATAAACAGCTTGAATTGAGTTTCTATTCCAAAAAAAAAACCTTGTCATTTAAGAGTTCTAGACTTCCTAGGAGAAAGCTAAGTGCCCACATGACACTGATCGGCTGACGTCACAAATTTTTCTCTCCGAGTAAACAAAATCGTCACTAGGAGAATTCTTAACTTCAGGTTTGTATTTCAGGCCAAGCAGGCAGAAAATAGTCGGCTAGGGAGAAAATATTCGCATTATGTCGGCACTCAGCTAGAAAAAGAAGAAGCGAAAACTATTTTCCCGAGGTACTTTGCATAGAAAAGCTTCAATGAAGCCTAGGGCATTTTTGTAACAATCCAAGGAATTCTCCCTGTTTTTCTAAATTGGTAATAATCATAGCAAAGATTCCCAATAAGAAGCAGCGTGAAGAGAGCCAAAGCAACGTTGATCAGATTCATTATTTCAATAGTTCCATCAGATTCATCAACACATACGGACTCCAGTGCAACCTCAGTCACCTAAAATAGAGACGTCAACATTAAGTGAATAGCATAATGCAATATCAAGCAATTAATTTACAATAAATACTGTTTTAAATTAATTTCAAATTAAACGTAATTTAATACCGCATAAGCTTTAGAGATTGAAGATTAGGTAAGCTGTTTCACGAAAACATTATGATGAATCAGCTATTTGTTGTCCCAAGACTTAAATTAGGCTACGGGCATTAAAAAACACTTTTTGTCCTCATATTAGGTCTATTTCCACATGAAAGTTGCATTTTCCAAAGAAAATCAATTTATCGTAGGTAAAAAAAAAGGTAAAGGTAAAGGATGCGGCACTAGACCCTTAAGGTCCAAACCGGCGGTGCTGATCTCCGTTTCGTGGCCCTTCAGCCAGGAAGTGCAATGGGGGGCTGGGGGCCAGCCAACCTATGCTTTCGCAAACCCTTCCTGTTTTACCTTCCCCAGATTTCTCCAGGTACCCATTTAGAGCTGGGTTGACTCTGGCTAAGCTTACAGGGCACACCACTGACCCGCGTCCCAAACTAAGAAACTGACCACACCAGGGATCGAACCCGAATTCACGGATTCTCAGCCCAGCGCGCGTCCACTTAGCCAGAACGGCTCAGCCAGTGGACCTTTACGATATGAAAAAAATTACAGCATTTATAGCATTTATTTACAGTTATTAGCATTTATATAGATTTATATAGTAATTAATTAGTTACAGTAATTAATATAGTAATTAAATATAGTAACTACATTAAGTATTAAATGAAAAAAAATATTAAATATTTTAAATTATACGTGTCGTGGATATATATTTTACATATATATTTTGAATTCCTGATTTTTCCTTTTTTCCAAGATACATGTGGTTGTGTTTGTTTCCATCAGTGGCGTAATTTGCTATGGGCAGGGGGGGGGGGCAACTACCCCTCCCATACTCGGGGGGATCATGGAAAAAAAAATAAATTTTAGATGTGCCGAACAGTTAAAGAGTTTTAATACTAGCAATAAATTCTCCCAACGGGGAAAGTAATTTTTAGCAAAAGGTTAGTAGATTTATTCATCTTACATACATAAAAATTGCAATCAGAACCACAGTTTATATTTAATTGTTAATATACAGCAATTTGATTTCCATATAATGGTGACTAAACAAAAATAGCCATTTAAAATAAGCGACTTTTGAAGTAATTCCCAAGGCGCCCAAACACTTGACAGCTTTTTCGGTGAACAACGAGTGTGTAATGAAATAACTACTGACCTTTCTATTAGAGTTCAAGTCACCCTCACGGCTAGCGCATCTCATGGATGCCACATCTTTTATGTTTTTCGAATGTTTTGCCAAAAACGTCTGGAAAAATAAGAAAATTCATACGTAGGGCTTCAGGGGGGAACCAGATTATGCAAGTTGTAAAACAATGTATAGGAAATAAAGACGATATCAAAATTGTACTGATTATGATCCCGATTTCACCTCGACATCTCGATATCGATGCAGCTCACAATTACAGTTCTAACAATACTTACCATTTTTTTTTACACTGTATAGGTGACAATTGCAAGACTTCTTCGAGGTTGCTTAGGAACCTCGTTCGAAGTAAAACCTAGGGACACAAGTTTTTCAACTTTCAATGAGAATCTATTTTAAGAAATGTTTTGTTGTTTTGTTTTTTTCGTTGAATAAATACGTTAAATATATCTTTAGTTCCTCCTTTAACTCGTTTTTGTAAAATTATATGTGTTTTTTTATTCTCTGTTTTATCTATAACGGTAATGAATTATGTCACTAAGTTTGGCATTACCAAAGTATTTGAAGTTCGAAAGCGGTTAGTTTTAAAATGGTGCTATCGACAGACCGAACATTTTCACCCAAAATCTTAAAAATTCGAATAATTTTGGATTACCAAAAGGTGAATGAGTAATATTAACAAATTTTTTATTAATCATTTACCAAACGGTTAATGCAGCGTCTAACTTCATACTGGGATAATACGCAAAACATCATCAGTGATCTTTTAAGACTTCTCCTCCATTGAATCTGATCTGATGTGCAGAAATAAAGATGAAAGCGAGAAAATTAATTACTATGAAGTAAATATTTTTTGTTCGAAATCTACCCTTACCAATCACTTTGCCCTATGGATTTCAGGCGGTTCTATGGATTTTTTGTTGGTTTTCCGCCATTTTCTTAAGTATTGAGCAACCCAATACTTAATACTTTCTGTATTTGAATTCCTCTTTTACTAAAAAACTATTCAATTTTTTCGACTATCAGATTTTGTTCAAATATTGACAGTCACTCTAATACATGACTGACAATATAAATACCAGCAAATACAAGATTATAGATATAAAATAACAAAAGTAATGTACTATAGATGAGGTAATTAAATATGAAGTAATAAAACTATTAAATACAACTGCTCTCTAGATTTCAAAAATGAGTTTACTCAAATAAAACACGACATATCTTAAACCCACATGAAAAAGTACCTTACAAACGTTAGTTATAGTAGTTAAAGGAAAAGAATTTAAGTACACATTCCTTCTTAAATAAAACACGACATATCTTAAACCCACATGAAAAAGTACCTTACAAACGTTAGTTATAGCAGTTAAAGGAAAAGAATTTAAGTACACATTCCTTCTTAAATAAAACACGACATATCTTAAACCCACATGAAAAAATACCTTGCAAACGTTAGTTATAGTAGTTAAAGGAAAAGAATTTAAGCACACATTCCTTCTTAAATAAAACACGACATATCTTAAACCCACATGA
>JAQQPU010011662.1:11624-21850 GCA_029168905.1 Artemia sp. Kazakhstan ARC1039
TATTTACAGCAACTAGTTTGCCGAAACTCAGCAAGTCTATACGCTAGTTCATAGTACTCCAGTTTTACGCTCACTGTTGCCAGTTCTATAGTTTTGCTATAGATTTGGCGTTTTCCATTCCTGATTCCTGTTTTTTATAAAAATTCCTAACAATTCTACACTACAGTATTGATAAGTCAAACATGGTGACCTTGAGCTAAACATTTTCCTTCTAAATCTAGGCTTAGGCACCTTAGGAGTCAGCGGACTTTTACTTGGGTTCATTCAAAACTAATAGCCAAGTTCCCCACTTATTAATAATTACCCGGTCCGATTTTATTAACCATTTCAAATAGCTTGCTTTTAAATCAATTAACAGTATTCATTGATGGTCTCAATAATATTCCAAAAAACAAACTGGAAACACTGCTTTTACTTTTTAGACTAAGCAAAACAGTTCAGAGAATGATGTTTCCAAATATAAAATTTTGAATTTAGAAGTATGCTCTTTGGATTGCTATCTAAGGTCCATGTTTCTAGAAGGTATTAACCACTAGAATTACAACAAATATAACAAGTATTGCTGATCCCTTTATGGTAGTGTAGCAGAGGCAATTTAGGGATAAAGTCTGCCTAAAACTTTTTACGATGTATCCTCTATCTTTTTAGCATTTTGCATGTTTATGCATTTTGTCACACCGCAACACCCTTCCCTTCCCACAAAAAAAAATAATCGGAGTACGTAAATAACTTACATTATAATATGTCGTAAAACGGCAAAATGAAAATTTTTCTACTATTGAACCCCATCTTCCCTCAAGAATTACACTGGTGAAACAGACAAAAAATCTTATAAAAGACAACACAGGTTTGTTTAAAACTGGGTAAACAGATCAAAGAAACATGCAGGGACGACGGCATCTGTTTCTGGGGCTAGGGAATAAATTAATCGTAACCCCCAAGACGCATTACTAATAAAATATAGAAAAAATACACACAAGCTTATAATAAACCTACCATAGTTAAGCAACTACGGTGGCACTTTAAAAGTAACGTCAGAAATCAATTACGGTATCCATATCAAAATAAATGAAATTAAAAAAAAAAAATTCTCACGCCAGGCATGTTATTTATAAACTAAAATTTTGGGTAGCAGCCAAAAATCATTTAGAGGGCTAAGGTTGTCGGGCCCTTGTCTCTCCGAGAACTCTCAGGGCTCTTACCAGTTCTCTGTAATTTGATAGATGTGTTATATAATTCTTCTTTTGCTTAGTTTCATCCAGATTTAGGCTTTCAGAATGGTTTCCTCTCCACAAAATAAATTGTTTCATTACGTTTATAATACTCCTTCAAGTTTTTATATCTTTCTCCGACACCCCTCACTTTTGACTTCAGACAGAACATGAGGGTGGTGATTGAATATATTATTTGTGAAAAAAGTTATAGTGAAATGGAATATTTATAATGTTAAGTCTAATGTAGAGGCCGAAACCGAAATGTGACCTAGTCACATTTAGTATTCACTAGCTTACTTTTTTTAGCCAAATTTTATTCTTTGGAGAACCTGAAAAATTTCTGAGGAAAAGGTGTGAAAATGTTTGTATACATAAATACTGAAATAAATATTTATAAATATTTACAATAATACTGAAATAAATATTTAAATACTTATTCCAAGCCATAGGCGACTAGACGCATTCCAGTCCATGCCACTTCAAGTTCACGGTCTAAGGGCAGCATTCTAAGAAGATTATGAAGTATTGATGTTTTTGTTTTCTTGTTTATTTAGTATTAGATCCCAATATAGAGTTCCAAATTTGAAACGTTCCTTGTTAAAAGTTTTGCTGCTCCGCGAGTTCCTCTTCGCCTCTATCAGATGTTTCAAAGCTTGAGGAATCCAGTATTGTTTCCAATCAGTTAAGGCTGAGCTGTCGGCTATGCAATAAGATTCATGGTGAAATATTTTCGTTACAATGTTCGTATTTGCATTAGTATTTTTGCTGTTTGGATACGGACAGTGTCAGTGTACTTGGAGTGCATATACGTCTGAGCTTGATAATTTTGGAGATTTGAAATTAATTTGTGAGGTTGAGAAACTACAAGAAGTCAGTCATATTGTCACGAGAGACTTAATAAACAATCCGTCATTTTCAGAGAGGACAGTCTCCTTATTTGTGGTATGTGGCTCCAGTTTTCCTTCTATTCAAAGTGCTGTGAGTGATTTTTCCTTAAAGAGGCTTTCGAGACTTAGTGATGTAACTATTCATGCATGTCAAATTAATAACCTACAACAGGACTTCTTCAAATTTTTGAAGACTTCAGGCATAAAGTCCTTAAACTTGTCTAGAAATGACATTCGAAACATAGAAAATTTCGCCTTTGAAACATTCCCTGATCTTGAAGTTCTTGCTCTTGACAATAACGAATTGACTAGCGTTGAAAAAGAGGTATTTAAACATCTCACAAGGTTGACGACTTTAAGCTTATCAAACAACAAATTGGGAAACATTGACATAGGTGCTTTTGACAAATTAATTAGTTTGCAAATACTAAATGTTGACAATAATGAGCTAGTAGATATAAATGGAGTGTTTAATGGAGTGGTAAATTTGCGCTCACTCACTCTCTCTCAAAACCGAATATCATTGTTTGACTTTTCTTTTTTGCCTAAGAATCTTGAACAGCTTGATATTCGCCGAAATGAAATTAGTGAAATTGGAAACTACTTTGAGCTGCAAGGTCAACTGATCCTGAAATCCCTCGACATGAGTTTCAATTTAATCCAGTCAATCAAGGATTTGAATGTGCCTAACCAAGTGCAAAACTTGATTTTGAACCATAATCGGATAAGTGAAGTGGCTCAAAACACTTTTGTAGGGAAGTTAAATTTAACGAGAATCGATTTGACGTGGAATCAACTTAAACATCTGGACATCAGCTCATTTTGGCTAAGCCCGTTAGTACATTCTAAGCCGCGTCTTTACCTTGGAAATAATCCTTTAGTATGTGATTGTTCTCTTGAATGGCTTCCAAGACTTATTAATTCGGCAACCTCTCAACCAGAGTTAGTGGATGCAAGTGACGTAGAATGTGAACTAGTAGACAATCAGGGCACACGACCTCTCCTTGAAATGCGAAAGGATGAATTTCTCTGCTCTTATGAATCCCATTGCTTCGCACTCTGTCACTGTTGTGACTTCGATGCTTGTGATTGCGAGATGGCTTGTCCAGCTGGGTGTAATTGTTATCATGATAATGCATGGGCTAATAATTATGTGCAATGCTCGAATACAGGCTCATCAGTCCTTCCGGCTAATATACCGATGGACGTTACACATTTAGCTCTTGATGGTAATCAATACTCTCAGATGAAAAGTCATAGCTTCATAGGAAGGAAAAACCTAAAATCGTTATTTTTAAATTCGAGTCAAATAAATAATCTTCAGAATAGAACATTTCACGGAATAGCCAATTTAGAAATTCTTCATCTTGAAGATAATTTTCTGAAGAAAATATATTCATGGGACTTCGAATCTCTAGAGAGTCTGAGGGAAATTTATTTACAAAACAATCAAATTCAAACAATTTTCCCAGAAGCATTTTCTCACATCAGAAATTTGCAGATACTTAATCTAGTCGGTAACGAATTAACCAATTTACCAGATAATATTTTTATATCTAATCAAAAGTTAGAAATTCTATCTCTAAATGAAAATCCATGGACCTGCGGATGTAATTTGGCAATGACGCTGAAAAGCTGGACAGACAATTCACCCTTAAAATTAGAACAGTCCTCCCTCATCTTTTGTACCAATGAGCTAGGGCTGTTTCAGAGTATGTTAGCCTTAACAGAAATTTGTGATTCTGGCGAAGCTTTGGTTATTTATTCTGCACCCTCAATGCCAAATTTGGTACCTATAACAATAGCTATAGTACTGACAGTTGTACTTTTTGCCCTAATGATAGCTGTATTCGTCGTGATACGCCGAAGGGCGGTAAAAGGGTGGCTGGTTAGTCGCTGGGCAGCTGAAAAGCAAGACTTCAAGAAGTCAAAGATGTTTGACCTTTGTGTTTGCTACAGTATGAAAGATGAGCCTTTCGTTACACAGGTAAGGAACTAAAACACTAGCAGTTAAACTGCTTTGGCTAATTGTGAATATGCCTAAGAATCAATAAACTGTTGTCACCAATGCCATTGACCATGCTGAGTTAAATGATATTTCTTGGCTCCCTACCTAAGAGCTTTTATGTCTAGTGGTTTCTTATCACATAATGACCATATCTAATTATCAATACTTGGTCCATCACAGTGGTACTAATATGTATTTTGGGAGTTGGGTTTCAAAGCGGTTATTATCTCTCATAAATAATTAGCCAGGTGGTTATACTATCTCTCAGTAGCGCCTGCCGCTTCCTTCTCAGCGTGGCTCTCCTTTTTATTCTTTTTTCACGGTTTTGGTCCCTCCAATTTTTAATTGACTCCTGCTATTTTGGATAACATAAAAAGATAAATTTTAAGAACATCCGTTAGCAGAACAGTCTACCTAATCGAAAGCGCAATTAAAAAATTAACCTGCGAGGTTATGGATCTTTGACTGGTATATCTTTTAGTATTTTATCTGTCTTAAAACTAATCAATGATCTCGGGGCTTCAGCATAGGGGTAAATTTTACCTGCAAGTACGTAATACGATGATAAATTTAAGCCTGTGCTGATTAAAAGGGAATCATATGAATAGTTCTCCTCGAAAGAAATTAAGTGACATGGTCTAGTCCTATTAGCTCAAAGGGTACTTGTTTATTATATATAACACACTCGAGAAGTAAAGTTTGGTGACAATAAAATATGATGAATAATAGAATAATTTATTAGCAAAATTGTGAAGGTCATTTGTGAATAATTAAATTTGGAGCTTCGACGTCGGCTAACCGTCTCAAAGACAAAGAAAAGTTCATTATTAACGCGATTCTTGACCTAGTTCATTTTAGTTCATTATTAAATAAAAAACAAGTTTATTTAACTGAAAGTAAGAAACGACGTTAAAACTTAAAACGAACAGAAATTATTCCGTATATGAAAGGGGCTGTCCCCTCCTCAACGCCTCGCTCTTCACGCTAACGTTTTTTATTGTTTAAAAAAATAGAGTTGTGAGAAAGTCAAACTTTAGCGTAAAGAGCGAGGCGTAGAGGAGGGGACAACCCCTTTCATATACGGAAAAAAATTCTGTTCGTTTCAAGTTTTAACGTCATTCCTTACTTTCAGTTAAAAAAGCCTGTTTTTTTATTTAATTTTTGAACGTTTTGAATTAATGCAGGTTTTGATTTTGGCTCACCGTACATTGATAATTAAAACAAAATTTGCATATTAATTTTACTTTTATTTGGTTAAATGGCTTTCTCAAAACTTGTTTAATTTTATTTACAAACGTTTTTATTAGTAATAAATATACGTAACTTAATACCTTGCTCTTTAAGCTAAAGTTTGAATTTTGTTCCAAGTTTTTTTAAAAATGAGCGCTTAATCACAAAGGCCGTTAATTAGAATAAATAGCTCTTATGAAAGTACTAAAAAAATATTTGGCTTAAAGAGCGAGGTATTGACTAGGGGGTGAACCCAATCATATACGTAATATTTTCTGTTTGTTTTTTAAGTTTTGATGCTGCTCCTTACTTTCAGTTGAAAAACTTTTTGTTTTTTTTATTTAATTTCTGATCTTTTTTTAAATAATGCTGGGATATCCGCCCCCCCCGTTCATAACAATGTCCCTTCCCCCATGAAAACTTTTTTTTTTTTTTTTTTTTTTCACATAACCCACGACCCACCCACCCCCCACTAACAGAAAAAATAACCAATAACCTTCCCAATAACCAATACTATATGTTAACATCGGGCAAAGTTCATAACTTTCAGCCCTCCCCCTGGGGACTTCGGGCGATTAAGTCATGCTAAAAGATATAGTTATCATATTTTAGACCATGCTGAACAAAATGGTTATCTCAAAATTTTGATCGGGTGACTTTGGAAAAAAATGAGCGTGGGAGGGGAGCCTAGTTCCCCTCCATTTTTTTGGTCACTTAAAAATTGCACTAGAACTTCTAATTTCCGTTCCAATGAGCCCTACCAAGATATTCTAGGAGCACTGGGTCGATACGATCACCCCGGGGGAAAAAAGCACAAAAAACAAACAAATAAACACGCATCCGTGATCTTTCTTCTGGCAAAACATGCAAAATTCCACATTTTTGTAGATAGGAGCCTGAAACCTCTACAGTAGGGTTCTCTGATATGCTGAATGTGATGGTGTGATTTTCATTAAGGTTCTAAACTTTTTAGGGGGTCTTTTCCCCTTTTTTCGAAAATCAGCCAAATTTTCTCGGGCGCGTAACTTTTGATGGGCAGAACTAAAATTGATGAAACTCATATATTTAAAATCAGCATTAAAATCTGATTCTTTTGATGTATCTATTAGTATCAAAATCGCGATTTCTAGATTTTCGGTTACCATTGAGCCTGGTCGCTCCTTACTGACAGTTTGTTACCACGAACTGTTTGACTAACGCGATTCTTGAGGACACCGGTTAGTTTGCTTTGAGTAGTGACACAATATAGTGTCTCAACATGGATGTTCGAGAATAATTTCAGATTGTTAGAAGGGCTACAACGTAACTGGGCTGGAACAAACAGGTTTCACTTATGTCAAAGGGAACCACAAAAATATTTTTTTCGACCCAGAAACCGGCGCCTTTACCCAAAAAGTAGAGAGAATGGACATTTCTGCATTCTGGGGGCATATTTCCAAGTTGTAGTTTTCACAATTTTGCTAATAAAGTATTCTATTTTCACCATATTTTGTTTTTCTTTTCATTAGGTTAAATAGGTTTGGTTAAGTTACGTATTTAATATCTGCTATGCTTTACAATGCTTTACTTGACTTCTTATCGCGTTTACAATATTTAAACTGTTGTTTTTGTGGTTTAGGGGGGAGGGGGGTACCTAGGTTAGGTTACGTATTTAATATATTCTATGCTTTACCCCCCCCCCCCTCCCCGCTAATGTGCAAAAATATAGTCCAAATTTCTATCTAAATTATTATATATTCATCCTATTTTGTTTTATTTCATTAGTATTATCCAAACTTGACTTCTTTCGTGTGTTATATATAATGCATAAGTACCAAAGATTCTACCAAATATTCGAGCAAAGGGAGTATTTTTTACCTGTAAGTGCTTAATACGATAATAAAGTTAAGCCTTTGTGTTTATTAAAAGGAAAACGTATGAATAGTTCTCCTCGAAGGAAATTAAGTGACATTTTCTAGTCCTATTATCTCAAACGTATTTTTGCTACCAAACTCAAAATATAATTGGTATTGAATGAATAAAATTAATTTTTTGCGTTCTATTGCAGAGCTTCTCTGATTTTCCTCTGGGTATGGTTAATTAGGGAAGTATGCATAACTTTGTTTCGGAGAGAGGGAGGGGACAATGAATCTTGTCCTTTTCCTTCCAAAGAAAGGGACGAAATTGGAAACCAACGATCCCATGAAATTCTGATTTTTTAAACTAGATAAGCATACTTTTTCTTACCTTTCTCTTCAATTTCTTATTAGTTTTCAGTGGGGTGTCAGATTTCAGGTCGATTGAAAGCATGGCTGTTCGTAGATATACAATTTTTACTATAGATTGCCCTCTTCCCCTGTCCTATGAATAAAAAAAACCACTAAAATGAAGGAAACCAGGAAAAATTCCATATTAGAAATGCCTGTTTATTCCAAGTTCAGTACTACACAGATATTTTAGCCTATGGTCGAAATTTGTATTTCTATGGAAATACAAGCTTTCAATCTATATGAAAACTGACACCTATTGAAAACCATAAGGTAATTAAATAAAAAAGTAAGAAACATGTTTTTATTCACCTCACGCATTAATATTCCTGTTTATTCTTCATTATTAAAACCATAGAAGCGACTAAACCTATAGTCAAAATTAGTATATCCTGAGTTAGTATATCCCGAGTTTACTTACTCGTGAGTAAGTAAAAAAGAAAAACAAAAACATTATCATAACAGAAAGCCGCCTGAGGTCAACACAAAAGCTGTTNAACATTATCATAACAGAAAGCCGCCTGAGGTCAACACAAAAGCTGTTTCCGTTCCTTGGCTATGAAGGCTGCCACTCCAAGAGTGCTTTGAGACAGAAAGGTTTGAACCGTATTTTTCCAAAGAAAAAAAAATGGACTTGAAAGTTTTTCAAGAGCTTGACCAGAATAGGGGCTCACAGTCTTAGACAAGGATTTACCATCCTTTTTGTTGATATTCACCCCTATTTGTAGGTTACAACATATTTTCTAAAACAACTCTTTTATTATATATTCTATTAGGTTTTAAAATTATTTTTACCTATGTCTAGAATGACTCCTCGAAAGTCTATCTCGCACCCCTGTTTGGGAATCTTTGCCTTAGAATAATTACTTATCAAGAGTTTTTATTTTCTTTCTTCTTTCTATAATGATTAGCCAGATTGTTATTACTTTGACAAAGTTACCTGCTTAAAGTCTATGGGACCGTTCGAAAGCAAGCTATCTCTGGTTTTGCATGTACATAGTCCTTGTAAATTCAGTAATTTCTTACTACCAATTATCAACTATAGATCTTTTCCTTTGGCACCCAACAGCCTGTCCTTCCAGTAAGCTAAATTCTTGTCATACAAACTTGCTAAAGAAAGCGGGAAGATGGAATCCTAAGAAAAAAAACTGAATTTGTCTTCTATAAGACAAATAGAATTTACAAAGAATAATAAGCGCTGGCCCTTCGATTAAACAAAATTCTCTATTTGAACAAAATTTGATCCTTCCGAGTTTCAAAACTTAATTCCAGCTTAGTCTAGAAAGTTTGTTTTCCTTTTTTACGTATTAGTTTGAAAGCCAAGATTTAAAATTGTTGATAATATGCTAACCACGAGATTCTTTTTCAGATGTTTTGTCCAGTACTCGAAAATGGAGAGCAGCGCGGCAAAATGTATATGCAACACCGAGATGGAGGAGCTTCTCCAGAGCAAAATCTCCACATTGCAGCAGCGTCATCCAATAAAATACTCATCATTGGTTCTAATGCTTTCCTTGAAACAGAGTGGGATCGGCCCGAAACAAGAAAAGCCATTTCTTCAGCGATTTTAGTTGCTCCGACGGTAATAGTTCTGCTAGATGACGGTGTCGATACTGAACTAAATAAAACAATTAAAAATTCTACCGTTCTCGTGTGGGGTAGTGATAGATTTTGGCCAATGCTGATTAAACTCTCACCTCCTTCAAATGATCTTAGAAAAGCAGTTTTTGCTCAAAAAGAGCCGTGTCACTCAGGAGCGCATATGACTTGTAATCTCCAATATCCTAGTTCCATAAGACACTTTTCTGTAACGCCAAATCAGGATTTCAACACTTTGTGTATTCATCCCCAGAGCACTGAACATGTGTACATGAGCATTGATGAGCCAGTATACCATTGTGTTCACAATAATCCGCATAACAGTTTTAATAGGAACTACACAATGCGGTCTGATTATAGAGATCACGTTTGTGAACAGTTTTGCTGTGTCGTTACTGAAACTATGCCTCGACACCCAGGTCAAAAGTTAATAACGAATCCACAAATAATCAGTTATACATCTGATGGAAAATTTCCTGCTTACATTGTGTGATTATTGTGATTGTGTCAATTCATCTATATTTTCGGTACCTACGGATGCTTTTTATAGCAATAAGATTTAGTTTGTTTAGTAAAGTGCCCTCTGTAATCTGTGATAATATTTAAAGCCGTTATTTTTGTCTTCGATTGTGCTCAATGCTTAAGCTAGATTGTAGTAAAAGTTGACTTCTGAGACAATTTTCCTCGCTGTTCTAACAAGCAGTGTCCTATTATGATAAATAAAAAAAATATACAAAATTGAAAGCTCAACCATAGCAATTAAGAACGTTCTATTTCAATTTCTTAATTAGTTTACATTGTAAGGTTGCCAATTAGTACGATACAGTGCTAATTTGAAAAAAAATTCCAAACCCCATTAGGAATAGTATCCACTTGCATTCTAGTCAATTTTTAGGCATAATGGTTCTGTAATATTTGTATTTACGATTTGTACTTTTCTTTTTCTGTTTGCCATTAAACGTACATATTATTTATGTGTTTTTGTTTGTTTTTAAGATAAACTACTAGTGTTTTTGTTTGCGATTATTAAGAATTTTAATTT
>JAQQPU010011664.1:14885-27481 GCA_029168905.1 Artemia sp. Kazakhstan ARC1039
GGGGGGGGGGAGCAGATTTGCCAATAATTTCAATGAAAATACCAAAAGAAAAGGGTTGTTCTCAATGAAAATACGCTCAAAGAGTACTTTCCAAAATCAGGGAGGGGGCAAAAAATCTAAGGAGACACGTGCCACCCCTGCCTTTCAATTGACGCTACTGTTCATGACTGATATGCAGGAAAAGCTGAAGTGTCAGTTGGTCGAAAACTGAAAATAGCTTATACTCTCCTACAAGTACGAGTAAGCGCTACCAACTAGTGCTATTTTTTACATGTTAATATTGTGTTTTGTGGCCTTTTGTGTGTGTGTGTTTCTGCATGCATTACAGGTTGTATACGTTTGTTTATTGCTGGCAACAGAAATGCCTTCTCTTCTGAATAAAAAGCGTTTCTAAGATGTCTGTTTTTTTCGAAAATGTATCAAAGTTTAAAACTATACTAAAACTGTAAAAACCAGAAATAGCAAAAGCTTTCAAAAGTGGCAAAACGCAAGCCAAAAAATTTGTTGAGGAAATTTGAGACCAACTTGAAACCTATATCAGAACCAAGTTTTAAGAGTTTGTGTATCTGAAGAGCTGAAGAGGAAAGAATTTGAGGATCTTTAAGCGAAGAAAAATTTCCCCGGATTCTACCCCATAAGATTCTCAGAATTTTTTCAGATAAAAAGAGATCATTTCTGTATATCGTATTAAATAGTATGGATAAGAAGCCAAACGAAACTATCTTAGCCCCAAAATTAACTTAGCCCCAAAAGGAGTTTTTGTTTTTACTTGTATTGAATTCAGATTTTTTCTTCAAGACCTAGGAAGAATTACGTATGTCTTCAATATTTCTAAAAAAGCAACACTTTTGGAACTGTGAATATGGAAATTCCAAATTGTGTTTTTTTTTTCTTGTTAGATTTTCGATTTTGAACAAATTTTTATAAATTTTGTCACATTTGCAGCAAAAGCTGCAATTGTGATAAATTAGATTATTATATAACCGCATTGCCGATTGCAGGATTGCTTCATTAGATTGCAGCAAAAGCTGCAATCAAATGAAGAGTGAATCGCAGTCCATATAGCTGAAAATTCAAAAACGCGTTTTAAAAATGAAACTATCTAGCGAGAAAATATTTTCCTTTAAAGCTGTTTGACAAATGTTAACTATTGTTTTTGTTTATTTCAATAGTAGACTAAAAGTATATTGAAAAAACTATTTTTCGGAAATTTTGAAAATGGTGGTGAATCGAAACGATATTTTCACCATTAAGAGGGGATTAGTTCATGTAAGGCAAAAATATAATTTGTTGAAACGGCCGTGCTTGCTACCCCTAGTGATTTATCACTATTTCTAGAGATTTGTTTTTCTTTTCTAGCAATTGGTTTTTGCTTGGTGATCTTTAGTGGGTTTTTTCTAAAACTTGTGTTTTTTACTGAAACTAGTGATTTATTATAATATAGCTCATAAATTCAATCGAATAAATCATCCAGAAAGCTAGATATTGAAAGCAAAAGGACGCTTCAGTGAAAACTTCACTGACAGACCATAAAACCCAAAAACTATTCTTTTTGTGTATTGTTTTATTGTTTTATTTAAACTTATTGTTTTATTATAAAAACTATTCTTTTTGTTTTTGTTTTAGTTGCTTCTTTGCTTATTTATTGATTTTTTTTAAGATTATAGTGATTTCTTTTTGACTGGTGGCAACGCTGTAAACACTCGTCACGAGCTGAAATAACCGAATGGGCGTATGAAGTTAAATTATGTTAAAATTAAAGCATGAATCATTGGCATAACGCGAGTGAAAAATCGGCAAGAATAAATCATAAAGCAATAAACACAATCATAAAACAAATAAAAGAATAACACAATAACATAAAGAAATATAAAACAATAACATAAATAACATTAAACAATAAAAGAATAAATACAATCATAAAACAATTGGTGATTAGAGAAAAAGTCCTGCATCAAAAAAGGAAAGAAAAAAACCGCGCGGACGGAAAGAGAGAGAGGTAGCTTGATTCGGAAATGTTAATTTTTGGTGAATTTTCCCCTTAAATTTACCCCCCCCCCCCCAGGGGCGTAGCTCCAGCATTTTTATTGAGGGGGCAAAAAAGTTCCACATCCAGAAAGTCAAGAGGCATGGGCTATATAATAGGTTTTTTCCAGTGTGTTGGGAGGGACAACTGCCCCCCTTGCCACACCCAAACGACGCCACTGCCCCCCCCCCCCCTGGTTTAAAAAAAACCCCCTTATTTAATTTTTTCACTGAAAAATTCCTTTTTTTGTATTTTTCATTGAAATAATTAAAAACAACAAATTGTCCCCTAGATTTTGAAGAAAAAAATTGCCCCAGCACTATGAGCACTACTCGTAATACGTCACTGCCTCATCTAGTAGCGCCGGCTGTCGGATCTTAATCAAACATGGTGGAAAGCGAAAGCAAGTTTCCTAGTTTTACTTTTTGAATTTTACGCCAGATTCAACCTCTTTGGGAGCAGGGTTGCAATTCATGTTATCAGGACGTCTACTAGAAAAGGTGCTCAGAACTCGACCAAACATATCAGATATAAGAGCTGCTGCCCGAATTATGCCTTTCCTATCTGGGGTGGGTGACCTAAATTTTTATTATTAGAGCATCTTTCAGAAGGGGTGCTGAGATCTCAACCAATCTGGACTAGAATTGAGAAAAAGTGTCCTGCTTGTGCTTTCTAAGAGTCCGTATTCCTTTCAATCTCTGTGGGTAGTCCTACGAGACGGGTTCTAAATTCTCATCACCACGACATAAACCAGGACGGTGTTTCTGTTTTCAATAACACTTGGTTGGAAGTAAGAGTAAGTATCATAGTTCTGCCTTTTGAGTGTTAATATCCGATCAAATTTATGGGGGGGGGGGGGGTACGAAATTTGTTCCTATGAAGACATATACCAGATAAGGTGTTCTCATCTTAGTGGGAAATAAGGGCTATTACCTTATGTCTTTCCGGGATCAAGACCTGATCCGAATGTTGTGGGAGAGTCAAGGTGGTAGGACTCCAAGAATTCATATAATTTGTTTTCATAATCTACATGAAAACAAACATTTATTTTCCGTCCTAGTTAATTAAAAAACAACGGCTTAGGAAAGCTATTGTCAAACATGATATTGACAATGAATTCAGTAATCTCTTACCTGAACTTTGTTTAAATTTAACAAAAGGCAATGTTCAACTATCAGAAGGCATTAGACCACAGACAAAGCAACATCGTTCACTTCTACGTGCCCTAGCCAGCAAAAGGAAAAGAAAAAAGCAAAAGAAACGGCTTGTTCAAGCAGGTGGTGGTTTCTTTTCATTGTTACTGCTGATAATCACCATATTTGTAAAGACTATTCTCTAGAAAAGGCTAAACCCTATAAATTAACGTCAACTAAACTCGCTCTTTCACCAAAATAGCACTTTGAAAATAATCTTGATAAATTTATTAACAATGTAACAATTGCCGATGATGGAAAATCAATATTGGTTCAAAGTGCCCTTCGACGTATCAACAAACATTAACCTTGCCGTGAAAACTAGTCAAAGTAAATTTCATTGATCAACCTTCTGAAAGTACTGAAAGTTTTGATAGTTTTAAAAAGCCAACAAAAGACTACTAACAACAAACAAAAACCTTAAACCCAATATTTACATCTTTTTAAACCCTCTTTTATAAATCCAGTCACTGCTATAATTGTCTCCCGGGATGAAGATTTAAGGATATCAGGAAAAGACACTTCCCATCACCTAAATACTTCAACCTCAAATCTGAAAGCCCCTGGCACACCGTCAAAAAATGGAGCAAATTCTACTTGCAGCAGATTCTAATATGCTACTTGTACATTTTGGAGTTTGGACCTATTCCCTATTTGAAGAATATATTATCTAACTCATTGTCATAAGATATTTTACCAGAAGGGGCTTCATGATCCCAGGTTAACTTGGTAGGAAGTATGATTAAGTGTTTTAGCTACGCTTTTTGGTGCCTGATATTACCTCTGACAGGCGGGGTCGTTCATCTCATCATGATTTCTACCAAGATGGTTTGCCAGATATAAATAACGCTTGATGAGAAATAAGACCTACTCTCCCACTTGTGCTTTTCCAGGGACCAGAGCTGATGCTACCTCTGTGAGCATTAGGGAGGGGGAGATAAATTTGTTTGGTCAGGGCATCTACAAAACCAAGATGTCGAATTTTAAAATATAGAGGACAGTGATTATTAAATCCCATGGTGTGTCTTTTGGGGGTTCAGACATAACCTGACCTCTGAAGGAGGAGGGATCCCCTAAATTGTTGTTACCAGCATGTCTGCCAGAAAAGGCTGTTCTACCTCAACCATATTTGATGAGAGGGGACAATTAGTGCCCATATTCTTTCCTCAGGAATCCAGGACTACTCGTGCCTCTGTCGGTGGGATCTTGTGAATCTAAGTTCTAGTCATCAGGGTCTCATCCAAAAGTAGAATTTAGATCTCTACCTACCTTAGTCACAAGTAACAATTAATATCCTACTTATGCCGTTTCAGAGTTAATGATTGATTTGTCCTCCTGGAGGGGAGGTGAAATATGGGTCCTTAAATTCATACCAACACCACTTCTACCAAATGGGAATCTTGGATCCAAGCAAAACCATGCGGAAAGTAAGAATTCTACTCAAAGTTGTGCTTTTTTATTATCTGTCCCTAAACAGATCTCTGTGCGAAAAGAAAAAGGTAAAGGCACGCATTCTTTTTTTCTGAAGTTTGATTACTAGGCAATTTGGCGGAATTCATTTTACAGAATCTGGAGAATAGCGGTCTTCGGGTGTCAGGGTCAATGGGACCTCTGTGAGAGAAGAGATACAATGTTTTAATCCGCACACGCAGGTAGGCTCTATTTAATTGCAATGCTACTGGATGGGCATTACCTTCTACGACTTATTTTTGCATCTTTAGATAGCTGAAGTTCTATCCGATATATATTGTTGTATATGCTGCTGTGCAACTTCGAACCATAGTTCAAAGCTCCTGCAACATTTAACAGGGCTTTGGCAGTTAACCATAATTAGCTCTCACGCATATACTATTTTTTTTGTCAAGAACGAGTATTTTCTGGAAAAAAATTGAAAAATTTATGTAAACTTTAAAAAAAGGCACCCCCCCCCCCCCAAAAAAAGACAACCTTCGGTGCAGGTAATATTATGCTTATTGCACAGAAAGTTGTGTTATATAACTTTAGTTGTATCATGGAAATTAAGGGCAAAAAAGGCTTTTGTTTTATTATGAACTGGCTGTACTTTCTAAGGCTGTCGTCTTTTTATTTCTATATGATCACGCCCAAAACAAAGAATCTGTCTATCTCACACCTTTTTGAAAAAATAAGCTTGAACGCGAGGAAAAATTTTTCTAGTGGGCCTTTATCAATTAGTCGTAATAGCAGAGAGGAATTTACTTAATAAAAAATTGGAGAAACCTAGACTCCTGATATTTAGTACCTTTAAAGTACCAAACTTTTATTTTCTGGTTCTAATGTATGGTACTTCTAGCTCAAAGACTGTGTAACATAATTTTGTTATGTAACTGTGCGCTACACCATTACTAAATCGCTGGACAATACAAAGTCATATAATTCAGCTAAGCTATAAAGTTACTCTGAAAAGGTTAAAAAAAATTATTTTTACGCTCGTCTAAAACTAGAGGAATTTCAGATATATGCTCTTTTGTTTTGGGGACAACAACTTGTCAGGTTCATCTCGAAAATTTCCTGTGTAAATAAAAACTGAATACTGACATGGCACGCCATTAAAAATATCCCTTGTATCTGTTTTTAAATTTTGATCCAACGTTAAGGTATGAATGTCCTTGCGCTCTGGAAATCAAGAAATTTTCTGGCACTGGAACCGTAAGAAAAATTTCCAGTATCGACAATTTTAGCTCGTGTAATGTATGGATTTGATTTGTTTGAAAATGTCTATTCAAAACAATAATGGGAAATAGTCAATGTACTGAAAATAAAGACAAAGGTTAGTTCTTATGTCGACCATCCAAAACCGAAAGATGTTTCTAATTTTTAAGAAATTTTAGTTTTTAGCCCATAGATGACGAAGTCCTGCTTTATCAATGAAGCTCATAAATTTTTTTTCCAATTCAAAACAGAAGATATATGTTCTATCGTTTTCCAAATAATATAATAATTATAAGCCGCAGTTGCTCAAAATCTTATTTTATATTTTGATTTTTGCGGGTTATGAATCATATCATACAGGGCTTAAAGGAAGATATTTTTTGGGGTGAGATGTGATCAATGGCTAAAAATGTATGGAATAACCTAATCTTTAGATGAATTGAGCCACCACCCGGTAACATACAGATGGTAATGAGGGAGCAACCCTCTTGATTATTTTATGTTCATTGGTTATATGAAAATGTCGTTCTATAAAAATTTGGTAACGTCTTTTTTTTTTTTTTTTAACACAAATCATTACGGCACGAAAGAATTGAAAAATACCAAAATAGGAAGAATAAATTGAAGAATAGAATGTAAAGAAAATACAAAAAATAGGAAGAACTGAAGAATAAAAAGGACAAATAGAAGAATAGAGTAGAAGAAGACAAAATAGAAGAATAGAAACAATAGCCAAAAATAGAAAACTTTCTTGTGGTGTAATCTGTCTTCTTACTTATAGAAGGCACTGGAAAATCGCTATGACTGTTCGAACAAGTTTCTTCACAATTTTAAAAAACAGTATAATTAATTTGGAATATAGTGTTGTAGAATAACACAACACCATATCACTATTGTCAGTCTAATTATATCATAAGAAAATGCTAATGAATTCGGTTCTCTCTGGAAACAACTCGGTCCAAAAAAGAAGTAACCGGAAAAAATAGCCATACAGTAAGGAAGCCTTTGGAATTTCCACACCAATGTTTTATTTCATCTTTTTACGAAATTTTTTTTCAAAAATAATTCTTTTAAAAAACATTTATATGGCAAGATTAAAACTCGAAACAAACAGAAATTGTCTTCAATAGGGAGAGTCTGCCTCTCTCTCCAATTCTCCCTCCTTAAATTAAAGTTTCGCTGACAGCTTTTGGATTATACAAAGAAAACTGCTTGATAGCCAAACTAAAATGTGGCTCTTTTTGGGCTAAAAAATAAAACTTTTGAAAATGTGATTTAACCAAAAGCTAATTTAATCCTCATCATATAACTTTTTAGGCCAATCTATTTTCTAAGCATTATAAATAAGAATTGCATGCTTGAAAATGTGCATCGTTTTTCAAGTGAAACTTGAGTGTAAAGAGAGGCATATTCAGCCAAAACTTTTTATTTTCTTTCATTTCTGGTAGTTAGGATTATTATACAAACCTTATTTTCCCTTTAATTACTGCCCTTCCCCTCCCGTCGTAAGCGTAAAATGTTCATTTTACCCTAATTAAAATCGAACTAATCTATTTTTATACTGATGATTTACTAACAGTGCTGCTTAGGCTAGTGGTGTCTTGTGGTGCTCGAGCTCCACTAAAATTTGAATATTATGCCCCTGTCTGAAAAAAATCTACAGAGTAGGAATGACATGCCTTTATATCTAATATATATATTGCAAAATTGTTTTTATTTTGAAACCCCTATGTGATGTAAATGAGGGGTTAGTCACGTAGGTTAGTTAGATCAGTGACATGGCGTTGCGGACACTACGAGTATGCGTCGTGGACGTCTCGAGGCCCAAGTGCCCAACGGGCAATTAGTTCCTCCCTAATGTATAATCTTCAAAATTCATTCTATTTTGAAATTCATTCTATTCTTGATGTTGTGAAAGAAAATGGAAATAAGTTGGACAATATCAACAATCAATTAGGAACTCTTACCGCAAGGGTGGATAACTTGGAAAAAGAACAATCGCTACCAACGAATAAGATAAACAATACTGAATCGAAAATTGGAAAGATTGAGAATGAAACCTCTAGCCTCAAAATGCAAATAAAAACTTGCACGGATGAAATAATGGAATTAAGAAGGAAAAATGAAGATTATATGTTTCGGATTGTGAGAATGGAAGCTGCAAAGCTAGAAAATAATGTCATCATATGGAACGCAGCTTGTAAGGATAATAACCACGCTCAAGTTCTATTCACAGAGGTAGTTCGTCACGGGCTGGAAATGCCCGAAGTAAATTTCACAGTTACTCATTATGATAGCAACCGTAAATTTTTGAAGGTGACACTGAAAAAAAAAGGCGATAAGTTTGCCATATTGAAGAACGCTAGCAAGCTTAAGGATAAGACATTCCCTGGAAACAACAGCAACCTGTTCATCAGCGATGATGTCCCAACTGAAATCCGTAAAGTGCGAAAGCTGCTTCTAGTGAAACGTGACAAATTACGAAAAGATCATGGATGTGATGCCTGGATATCGAAGGGGTTTCAGCCGAATCTGCTAGTGAAAAGACCAGACGGCTCGATTACCAAATACACATTCAATGATGCCATTCCGGAGATTGACGATTGTCATAAAAAATTTTCCATCGCCCGAAGGGAAGTGCCTGTTATATTCCCTGTCAATGTTCAAATGTCGTAATGTTGTGGGTTGCAGTAATAGTTCATGTGCCCAAGTAATATGAATGAAAACATTTAAATTGAAAGTGTTTTTTTTTATGTTTAGTTTATATAAGGTGTATTATTATTATTATTATTTTTTTTTTTTCTCTCTTTCCTTTTTTTTTGTTTAGATCCACATAGAGGTTAAATTAAAAGTTGCGCAGATTAGTCGTACTGAGGGAAAACGACTTGGAATGGAGATTATTTTTTTTTGTTTTTTTAATTGTTATTTTTTATTATGGTTTGCTGGTCTTTTGGGGCATGGTTTCTCTTAACGTGGGATTAATATTTGATAATGGATAGAGATAATCGTGAAATTCCATCATCAAGGTTAAAAGAATTTGAGCGGAATTCTCTTTCATTTCAGTCAATTTTTCAAACTATTGTAGCTGGTGATGATGAAGATACTTCTAGTAATTTTGATATCCCAAAAAATCAATATATATTTATGAATGAGCTCGTAAGAAAAAATGTAAATACAAGTAGGATGTCGTTTTGGAATTGCCGGGGTTGGAGGACTGCGCAGGATGTGATTGAAACTTTTTTGTCGGATTCAGATACAGATATATTAGGCCTATGTGAAACTTTTTTAGATGATTTTTCAATTGAAAATATACATGTAAAAGATTACCAATTTTTTCACATCGGTCGGAAAAGACAAAAACAAGGGGGTCTAGGTGTTTTGATTAAAAATTGCATACCAGCACGTATAAGGATTGATTTTTTGCCAATGAATATTGAAATGATTTTTGAATCTTGTGTAGTTGAATGCTCTTTTCCAAATAATCGGAAGTTTTTAATTGCAGTTATTTACCGTACTCCGTCATCCAGCCAGATAGAATTTAAAAATCATTTTGAAAGTATGTTGGATAAATTAGCTAGTCTTAATACTCCTTATTTAGTTATGGGTGATTTTAATATTGATTTAATGAAACTCCTATTTGCAGATCAGAATAGAATAGATAGAAATACTTTGCAGTTTTTGGAGGGCCCACTATCTTATGGACTAAACCCCGTATGTTTTGTGCCCTCTAGAATAGCTGATACATCATTTTCACTTATTGATAATATTTTTTCACCCTATAGTGCTGTTAATACATTTATTATTCCTGATGATTCATCTGACCACTGTATAATTATGTCTGATTTTCTTATAAATGTTCCGCATAATAAAAAAAATCAAACCAAGCGTAGAGATTTTTCACATAAAAATGTGTTAAGGTTAAAAGAAGGGCTTGGTGATGTTAATTGGAGTCCTGTAATTGATAAGAAGGATCCGAACCAATCATTAGATAAATTTTATTATATTATGAATGAAAAGCTTGATCTTTTTTGCCCATATAGGAGCCCGAGAGGAAAGAAACTTACCCCAAAAAAACCTTGGATAAATGAATCACTTTTGAGATCTATTAATGAGAAAAATCGTTTATATAAAATTACAATAAAATATCCCAAGGAAATAAATATAACGCGTTTTAAAAATTATAAGAATATGCTGGTAAGGATCCTTAGAGTAAGTGAAAGACTTTATTATGAAAAATCTTTTCGAAATTCAGATTCCCCTAGAAAAACTTGGAGTTTGATTAATGATAAAATTGGAAGAAACAAAAAGTTGTTACACCCTGAAGTGTTATTTGATATTAATGGTAAAGAATTTAGAGGACCACAAGCTGTTGCTAAGAAGTTTAGTGAATATTTTGCTAGTATTGGATCATCTGTTGTTTCAGGAGAAGTTGACCTTTCTTCCCCAAGGTCGCATAAAAAATATCTACCGCCCACTGAAGATACGAGCATATTTATGGCCCCGGTTACTTTTGCAGAATTTCAAAAGGTCATTAAGAATTTAAAAAATGGTAATTCATTGGGATATGATGAACTTTCAACTAATTTGCTTAAAAGTATTGCAGGTGTAATTTTTGAACCATTGCTTCATATTTTAAATTTATGTATTTTCTTAGGTACATTTCCTAAAAGATGGAAAATTGCACGTGTAATACCATTGCATAAAAAAGGAGATAAATCTGATACAAATAATTATCGTCCTATTGCAATTTTATCACCATTGTCTAAAGTATTGGAAAAAATTTTAAAAGGAAGGATTACTAATTATCTAGATAAAATAAATTTTTTTACCAAATATCAGTTTGGATTTAGGGCAGGCCATTCGACGGAACAAGCAGTTGCAGCTCTTGTATTAGAAATAAATGACTGCTTAGATAGTAATTATCATGTATCTACTGTTTTTTATGATGTTAAAAAAGCATTTGACACTTTAAACCATGAAATTCTTTTTGATAAAATGGAAAATTCCGGTATAAGAGGGAAAGGACTAGAAATAATAAGATCATACCTTTATGGACGTAAAATCGTGGTAGATTTGATGGACATTTGTCTAGTTTAAATGATCTTGAAGATATTGGTGTCCCACAAGGATCGGTATTAGGTCCGCTTTTATTTTTGATGTATATTAATGATCTTCCACGATGTTTGCAGGGAAATAATGGTCTTGCAATTTTATTTGCAGATGACACAGCTGTTTCTGTTAAAGCGAAGGATTCATCTACATTGATTCAAAATTTGTTTAACACTGTTAGTTCAGTTAATCGATGGTTTGTTTCTAATTATTTAGTACCGAATTTTAAGAAGACTGAATTTATGGTTTTTGGTCATTCAAAACGTGCTACGAAAAAAATTTCATGTCAGGAGCTTCAAGTTGGTGAGCATAAAATATGTAGAGTTCAATCGTATCGTTATTTAGGAGTTTTTATTGATCCCCTTTTGTCATTTCAAATTCATATTGATCATTTAAGGGTGAAACTTTCGCAAAATATTGGGTCTATGTATCGTTTGCAACATGTTTTTCCATTTTCAATTTTAAAAATAATTTATCATTCTTTGATTGCTCCTTATTTAAATTATTGCACAATTATTTATTTAAATACTTTTTGGACGCATATAAAACCCCTACAGATCCTTCAAAATAAAGCAGTGAGAATGCTTGGAAATTTTTTACATCGTCCATCAAAACTTAGAGATGCATCGGAAAATGAAACATTATTTCTTTTCTTGAATTTATTAGATCTGAAACATATAAGAGAACTTAATATATCAATATGACATTTTAAAATACAAGATCCTAGTAGTTATTTTTATGAAAAATCTCTGTTGATTCTGCCCCCTCCTTTGGCTCTTAGGTGTTCTGGAACATATCGAATTCCCTTTGTTAATTGTGAAAGATCTAGATTTTCAATTAGATACCAAATACCATTTATTTCAAATAAATATAGGCTGAAAGATAGAATTCAAATTGAGGCATCATTTCGGCAAATATCAGTTCTAAGGAAGAAAATATTCAAATTATGTATTGACCTGTGATGGTGGAATAGAAAATTTTTTATTATTATTATTATTATTTTTTTTGTTTATATTTGTTACCCATGTTGGGATAGCCTTCCGTGCCTCACTTGTCCAGCGTTTGTTTTCTTTATGTTTGTTATGTTTTTTGTTTTTTTCTTTAACCAGGTTTTTTTTCTTTCTCTCTTTTGTTATGATGAGAAAATGTTTTTTTTGTTTTGTTTTTTTTTGTTTTTTACCCAATTTTACGAGCTTTGCTGTCTGTTGGGGGTATATGTTTTTTGTTATGTTGATTTAATTAAATAAACAGTAAACAGTAAACAGTTTTAAGTACTATAATAATATTCAACGCCATCGCGTTGACAGGGTGTTAAATCAGAGGCAACGCTACAGCGTTGCCTATAGTATAGGCCATACGGCTCCAATATTTTATTAATTATTTATTTATTATTATTTTTTTTCCAGAGGCACTTCATGTGGAAGGGGTCGTCGTAAAAAGTTCAAAGGGGGCTCATTCGATTGGAAATCGAGAGTTTTGGTGCCCTTTTTATGGGTCAAAAGTGATTGAAAGGCAACGAATACCCCTTCCACGCCCACCATTTCCCCAAACACATCCAATTAAAATTTTGAGATAGCCATTTTGTTCAACATAGTTGA
>JAQQPU010011665.1:0-27477 GCA_029168905.1 Artemia sp. Kazakhstan ARC1039
GGAGCGGGCTGGGAGAAAGAATTCCCTTTTTAAGTTCAGTTCTTTTATACAGCGTGAAGTGAATACAGTAAGACTTTTTTATACTATGCACTCTTTTAATTTTTCAGCTTAGGTCGAGTCTAAAGAGATAGTTAGAAATCTTATCGGTAAACCTTGGCTTTAAATGTGGCCATAAACCATCCGATCACGCTAGTATATACGGAACCGTTGAAGTAACCACGGAAATCCCACTATTTTGGGGCCGACGAGGGATCTCCCCCTCCAGTAAGTGGCATAGCAACTCTTTGCGCCATTTTTGCCTTTAAAAGTGGTGACCTCCGCACCTTAAACCTCCAATACTGATTCCTTCATATTATTTCTTATGGAAGGATGCTCGTATAAACTTTAGAGAGGGCTCGTTTGATTGGAAATTGAAAGTTCTTGTTCACTTTTTAAGAGTCAAAAGAGATTGAAGGGCAACTAGCCCCTATCCCTCCTCCACACCCTCAATGCATCAGATAAAGATTTTGAGATAGACATTTTGTTAAAATAGTTCAAAGTTCTGATAACAAAACTCCGGTGTCGACACAGCCCACCAGGGCCCAGGGGTAGGCGTTGTAAGTTATGCCCTGGGGAATAACTTATTAAGGGGGGTTTATAACTTATTGGAAGGGGTTTTGTATGGGAAGTACACATAGGAAATCTATTATAATTATCCAATTATAAGGTTAAAATACCTACTCTGTGATAGATGCAAAATGGTTTTGGCACACAAATTCCTATTAAGGTCAATTCCAAACAGCCGGGATCCCTTTGTGTCAGCAAGTGAAATGATCTAAACCCCCTTATTGGAGCTATTTTTTCAATCCATTCATTGTTGTCAATCGCTGTCCACAAGTTATGCAAGCTGTCTATTATTCATATATAAGGTTTTTATCAGGTAATCGGTTTTTATATATAAGGTTTTTATAAGGTTTTATCAGGTAAGAGGTAATCGTATAGACTTTGATAAAAGCCTCATTCGATTTAAATTGAAAGTTCTAGATCCGTTTTTTAAAGTCAAGAATAATCGGAGAGTAAGCACCCCCCCCCATGCCAAAAAAAAAACTTGAAACTATTTGAGATCAAAAACGAACAAAAATTAATTATAAAAAAACTTTCCGAAAAATAAGTTTTTCAAAGAAAAGTAAAGGCCATTTTAAACTTAACCTCAGGAGACACAAATACCTGTTAAATTCAAACTCAAAAACAACCAGAAATTACTATTAAAGAATAAATGAAACCCAAAACGAACAGAAATTAAATAAACAATCATAGCAAAAAACATACAACAAGTAATAATATAAATGAATAAATGGATCTTAAAGCGAGTAATGCTTGGATTGAATATGAAAATCTAGCTTAAAACGAAAACAAATATTTTGCTATTAAAGTATAAATGAAACTTAAAACGAACAGAAATTAAATAAAAAATCAATGCGAACAAAACATACAATATATATTAATGTAAATGAGAAAACAAATCTTAAAACGAGTGAAACTTAAATTGAATATGCAAATCAAGTTTGAATCGAATAAAAATAACTACAAACAAGAGTTTGGGTATCGTCTCACTGCAGAAGCCTAAAAACTACTGCGTCATTGGCGCTTTACTGAAAACGAATTATATTACAAATGTTTTCTTTTGTACTTAATATTGAAAATAAATATTAAAATTACAGTAAAATTTTGAACTGATGAGCTTTTAGCAATCAATATCATTATGCATCAAATATTCAGTTTAATTTATTAGTTCTTTTCAAGATTGGTCAAGACAAATATAGTTTCACTACAAGCAAAATTTGGATACTCCCCCCTTCTTTAACTGTAAAAACCTAAAGCCTTCTGCGTCATTGGTGCTTCACTGAAAATGAATTACTCATATATTACAAATTTATTATTTTCCAGTTCTTACAGCATTGAAAATGAAAATAAAAATTATAGTGAAAAAAAACTTGAACTGATTGATCTTTCAACAATTAATATCATTATACATCTAATATTAAATTTGATTTTGTTTATACTTTCCAAGACTGTTCAAGACTCATAAAGTTTTGCCATTTTTTTTAACTGTGCCATTTTTTAAAACTAATCGTGTTAGTTTGTTATGAAAACATTCTATGGCTTCTAGGCATTTCTATTTGAGTGGAAAACTGCACCTCAAACTTTGTGGAGCATGTTTTTTCTTGTATGAAACACCAAAATAAAATAAAATGTCAAGTTTCGGAGTGTTTCACCACTCGCAATCAAGTGCCATTGGTATTTTTGAATCCGCATGGTCAATTTAGGGAGTGGAGGGTAGGCTAATTCTCGTAGAAGCCCCATTCCGTCGTGGTATGGTTGACATTTTCAACACCTGGCGTCCGGACTATCTTATAATCTACCAAGCATACAACTACCCCAAATCAGTATCAATAAATAAATGAAACCCAAAACGATCAAAAATTAAAATAAATATTAGAGTCAAACTCAAAACGAGCATAAATTAATGTGAGTATGGTTCAAAACCCCTATGCTTTCTAAAAGCCAGAATATAATTTGTACTTTACTGAAAAAAATTCAAATGAGTTTGCTGAAAAAAAATGTGCATTGTCAATTTAATATACATATGCTGATATTTATTCCCTAAAATCTTAATTAATTTTTGATTTCTTAAAGTTACAAAAGTGAAAATATTTCAAAGAATTTTATCAATGAAGTGACAATTTTTGTTGATGAAATGGCGGTTTTTGTGGAAGTGACAATTAGTGATTGTGATCGATTTTTGTCTATATCAGTAAAAAGCTTTACTAGTTAAAAAGTTTTCATTAATAGTTAGAGAGGCTAAGTCCCAAGGTCGAACCATAAAAGGAACAGGGACTGAAAAGGCTGTGGGGTTCACGATTGCCCAAAGGTCTAGCCACATCTGAACAAATATATCAACATGGTAATATTGGGGGTCCCCATATGTGCTATTCACAAACTCTAATATTATTCTTTTAGTATCTGTTTAAGTGAAGGCCGAAAGAACATATATATGTCACGCGAAGAATAACGTATTCCATTGCGAATTTATTCTGCTTTCAAAGTGCCGAGATCGTAGCCTGCAAGTCGGAGATATATTGAAAAAAATTAGGTAGTCAACGGAAGTAATTCCGTGTTTAGACGTACCGATTTTGCATGAAAAATCGATCGTTTTCCAGCGCCATCGCTTTCGAACGTGACCATAACAAATCAGCCAATTTTTGGCAGAGAACATGAAATATTCGTAAGTGGCAGTGAGAAATTCACAGTAAAATGTTTCAAAATTTTATCTTTCTTTTTTTTTTTGTAATTAATATATGATGGGTTATAGAGAAGCTTGTAGCCTTGAACAAGGGTGATCAACTCAGTAATCTTGTTTACATAATCTAAAATTTAAAATTTTACTCTTCAATCGGCCGATTTCTTCAAAATCTACGAGCGACTAGGAACTTTCTTTAGAAGAAAGTCGGCCGAGTTTTTATAAAAACGGCCGTTTTTATCGCCGAATTGTCAATTATCGATAAATAATCAGTCCGTCTAAACACGGCTTAATTACGGATTAGTAGCATAGATCAAAGATAATTTAACGGGAAGATATTGCACTGACCATTTTGGATGGCTCCAGAAACCGTCCAGAACTCAAAATATCAAATCATAAGGTGGTGACGACCAAATCGTAGTAAGTGACGAAGATTTCAACTACAGATGGCTGTTGTCTTTATCCAAACTTTATAGATAAAGTATAGACAGTTTGAAAAATTCGTAGTAAGTGATAAATATCCAAGCGAAAGATTGCAGTAATTTCGTGTGCCAATGGACTATATGGGAGTTTAATAGTTTAATTCTCAAGCCCGATATATTTTCAAAACAGTTTCAGTTTGATGCTCATTGTAATGGTCTTGAGTTCAATCCATCCCTTTCTTTTGATTTTTCTTTTTCTGCGCAAACATATACGATTGTTACTATGTATCTGGAGCCTAGTAAAGAGCAAACCTCGGCCCATGGTTACCAAAAGTTGAATAACATTCTTTAAAAAAAATTTGGAGCGAAAATATATTCTTATTACACTGATTCAGGAACGGTGACTGTTCAGATTTAACATAACATTTTCTTCGTCACGAAAAGAAATCTTCCAAATTTCGCAAAAAGAGCCTGAAACCCCTCTAAAAAGCGTGTCGGATCTAAACATTGTATTTGACATAATAAAACCTACTCCAGTCATTCTACTTTTTTCCTTTTTATTTGGCACAGACCTAGCATATTACTGGATGGCTCATTTGAAAGCTAATGCTCACTTCTAGTGTCTTTTTATAAACTGAGACCAATTTGGCCAGATCAATGTGCCATATAGCTCCAAAAACAGCACTTTTTGGTGCCATATCCAAAATGGGTGGGGCTATGAGGCAGGTTAGACCTTTCCCCCTTAGAGAGGTTTTGTTAAGGGACCCTATGGTATGAATTTGACTCGATTGGCTTCCTTTATAAGAAGCCTGAGGTGGTGCTGCCAAATTTCACTGAGCCCTAGTCTCACGTTAACTAATACAGCTAGAAAGATGATAAAAGCAGTTTTTGATAGCTATTCAAATGGCGATTAATATGCAAGAATCCCACCCCAGTCCTTAGACTTATTTAAGTGCCAAAGCTGGCTCTGGCAATTGACATAACATTCCTTTGTTTATTCATCACATTACTAGGAAAAAGGTAGGACAAGATGGAAGAAGAGGAAAACAATAAACTTTAGAAGACATAGCCTACCGAACCTAATAAAAGATTACTAAATTTAAACAAAATTGAGGATTCAAAATTCTAAAATTTTGGAGAGCAGTGAAACTAGTGATCCCCAAGCAGTATTATTGTGTTGCAATTTTTGTCAGAAGTTCAAATATCAATTTTTTCAAGCTGAAAACAAGAGTCTTTTAGCAATGTTGTAGGCTACCTGAACCAATTCAAAAAAAAAGAAGAAAAAATGGAGCATTTGAACTGAAATGGTAAACTGCACATCATTATTGATTATAATAGCTGCATTTGTTTCTGCTGTCCGTTATTCTCAGTTCAACTAATATATCCTTGGTTTTACTCTTATAATACATTTTATTTCGCTGCTCTACAAAAATCATTCTGCACTGAAAAAACGCCTTAAAAGTGTTCCTGATCCATGAAGAATTTTGTTGTATGATTTTAACACTTGGCAGTTAAAAAGTAAAGCCCAGTCCTTATTGACAGATTTCAGGGCACAATTTCAGAATCTGGACCAATGAAGACTAGTCATTTTTTGACAGATTGAATAATCCGTCAGCAGACGCTCAGTCTTCATTGGTCCGGAATCAAGCACCAGAATATGTCAATGAAGACTTTCACTACTAAAGTAGTGAAATTGAGCTATTTTCTCAGTTCATTGTTCAATTAATGATGGTTGAAAGATGATTAGATGGCATTTCAAAAAATGGCTTAAAAGCACACAGTATAACCAAGATTTTACAAACAAACGGCTAATAGCAAACCTGACAAAAATTGGCAATCAAACAACGAAAGATGAGTGCATCTAATTCATGTGGTTTTCCAGGAAATGGAATGGGAATTAGCTTCATATCGGGGGAATCCCAATTTCCTTCCATATCTTTTCACATAGATTGCTCTAGCATCTACGCTTTTTATGGTCAAATAAATTTATTAGCATACATGGCGTGACAACAATCATGCCCTAATGACAACAGAATGGCAGAGGGATAGAATCTGGATTGAATGCACAAGTCAAGATTAATTAATATGGATTATTACACAGTTGAGTGTTTTCTAGAATATTGAAGATCCTGCTGGAGTGTTTCCTATAGTTTTCTAATAATTATTTTACCTCCCATTCACTACTTTATTTACCATCCTTCAAACCAAAAGTTAAGTTGACATCACTTTTGGTGACTAATTAGCACATTTTTGTTGTTTTTTGTTCAGCGTATATGGGTGGGCTACCCTTCGCACACTTGGACTAACTCCTGCTGTGTCACTTAATCCACTTAAAAATTAGTGGGAATTGTAACATAAAGACAAACATATTTTTCAGACTGTCACAAGGGACTAACTTGAAGAAGCCTCAGCGCCAGCGTCCTATAAGCAACAGTTTTTTTTTACTTCTCACTGTTTCTTGCTTTGCAAACTTAGCCGCTTCTCATTGTTTCTTGCTTTGCCACTTAACTGGAATATAAACACAAAATATAAGTATATACATGTACAGCACGTTTCAACTTTCAATTCAATTCACAATGTTAAGTTGACATCACTTTTGGTGACTAATCCACATGTTTCAATTCAATTCAAAATGGTTGTATATCGTCTCAAAATCGCTAAAAATAATCCGAAAATGTAAGCTCTACAAAATTCAACTTTTAGCAGAAAATTAGGTCATATCAGGAATCTTTAGCACAAAAACCTGTGACTTTCAACCATTCGACGGCAAAAACATGTGACCATCAAAAAAACCTGTGAAGTTTCATAGGAAACCTGTGACCGTGGCAAAATAGTCATAAGCAGCGCAATAGCGCAGCCTAAGCAAAGAACGATGATGGCACAATGTATTATTTATTTATTTTTTTTCCCTACCAGGGCACTTCGCATCAAAGGAGTTGTCGTAGAAACTTCAAAAAAAGTTCATTCGATTAGAAATTGGAATGGCTAGTGCACTTTTTAATAGTAGAAACTTATTGGAAGTCAACTAACACCCCTTCCACGCCCACTATTTCCCCAAACACATCCAATCAAAATTTTGAGATAGCCATTTTGTTCAGCGTAGTTGATTTTCAGATATAAATTATGTTTTTGAGGAGGACACTCCCCCCACAGTCCTCAGGGCAAGGGTTGTAGGTTATACCCTGGGGGCATATAAGATTTTCATAGAAAGCTTTGTCGCAGAAACTTCAAAAGGGCTTATTCGATTGGAAATTCAAAGGGCTAGTGCCCTTTTTAAAAGTCAAAAGTGATTGGACGGCAACTAACCCCCCTCTCACAACTGCCTTTCCCCCAAACATATCCAATCAAAATTTTGAGATAGCCATTTCGTTTAACGTAGTTGAAACTTCTGGAAATTAGGTATTTGAGGATAACGACCCCCCCCCCCCACAGCCCTTAGGACAAGGGTTGTAAGTTATGCCCTGGGGGAATATAAGGTTTTTTTTATAGAAAGCGTTGTAGTAGAAACTTCAAAAGGGCTGATTTGAATGGAAATTGAAATGGCTAGTGCCCTTTTTAATAGTCGAAAGTGATTGGAAAGCCACAAACACCCCTTCCACGCCCACCGTTTATCCAAACACATCTATTCAAAATTTTGAGATAGCCATTTTGTTCAAAGTAGTTGAAAGTTCCGAAAATTATATCTTTGAGAATGACACTCCCCCCGAAGCCCTCAGGGTTGTAAGTTATGTCCTGGGGGCAGGTAAAGTTTTTATTGAAAGCTTTGTCGTAGAAACTTGAAAAAGGGCTCATTCGATTGGAAATTCAAAGGGCTAGTCCCCTTTTTAGTAGTCGAAAGTGATTAGAGGGCAAGTAACCCCCCTCTCACGTCGATTCCCGACACACATCCAATCAAAATTTTTAGATAGCCATTTTGTTCAATGTAGCAAAAAGTTTTAGAAATTAGGGCTTTGAGGATAATAAGCCCCTCAAAACCATCAGGGCAAGGGTTGTAAGTTATGCCCTGGGAGCATCTAAGGTTTTATTGAAAGCTTTGTCGTAGAAACTTAAAAGAGGGCTCATTCGATTGTAAATTCAAAGGGCTAGTGCCCTTTTTAGTAGTCAAAAGTGATTGAAGGGCAACTAACCCCCCTCTCACGCCGATTCCTGACACACATCCAATCAAAATTTTTAGATAGCTATTTTTTTCAATGTAGCAAAAAGTTTTAGAAATTAGGGCTTTGAGGATAATAACCCCCTCAAAACCATCAGGGCAAGGGTTGTAAGTTATGCCCTGGGAGCATATAAGGTTTTTATAGAAAGCAATGTTGTAGAAACTTCAAAAAGGACTCATTCGATTGCTAATTAGAAGGGCTTGCACCCTTTTTAATAGTCGAAAGTGATTGGAGGATAACTAACATCCCTTTCACACCCACCATTTCCCCAAACACATCCAATCAAAATTTTGAGATAGCCATTTTGTTCGACATAGATAAAAAGTCCGGAAACTATGTTTTTGAGGATGACACTCCCCCCACAGCCCTCAGGGCAAGGGTTGTAAGATATGCCTTGGGGGCTTATAAGGTTCTTTTTATAGTAAGCGATGTCGTAAAAACTTCAAAAAGGCCCTTTTTAATAGTCAAAATTGATTGGAGGGCAACTAACCCCCCTCTCAAGCCCACCATTACCCCAAACACATCCAATCAAAATTTTGAGATAACCATTTTGCTCAATGTAGTTGAAAATTCTGGATATTAGGTCTTTGAGGATGACAACACCCTCAGAGCCCTCAGGGCAAGTGTTGTAAGTTATGCCCTGGGGGGCATATAAGGTTTTTATAGAAAGGGTTGTCATAGAAACTTCAAAAAGGGCTCAGTCGATTGGAAATTGAAAAGGCTAGTGCCGTTTTTGACAGTCGGAAGTGATTGGAGGGCAGCTAAACCCCCTCTGACGCCCACCGTTTCCCCAAACACATCCAATTAAAATTTTGAGATAGCAATTTTGTTCAGCGTAGTTGAAAGTTCTAGAAATTAGGTCTTTGAGGATGACAAGCCAACCCCCCCCCCAACCCTCAGGGCAAGGGTTGTAAGTTATGCCCTGGGGACATATAAGGTTTTTATAGAAAGCGTTGTCGTAGGAACTTCAAAAAGGCTCATTCGATTGAAAACTGAAAAGGCTAGTGCCTTTTTTAATAGTTTAAAGTGATTGGAAATCAACTAACGCACCTCTCACGCCCACTGTTTGCCCAAACACACACACAATCAAAATTTTGAGATAGTCATTTTGTTTGACGCAGTTGAAAATTCTGGAAGTTAGGTCTTTCAGTATGACAACCCCATCACAGCCCTCAGGGCAAGGGTTGTAATTTATGTCCTGTGGATATATAAGGTGTTTATAGAAAGCGTTGTCGTAGAAACTCAAAAAGAGCTCATTCGATTGGATATTGAAAGGGCTAGTGCCCTTTTTAATAGTCGAAAGTAATTGGAAGGCCTGACATTCTTATAGTAAAGAGCGATGTGGGTACAATGTATATTATATTTTTATTGTTTAGACCAGGGCACTTCGTATTGAAGGAGTTGTCATAGAAACTTCGAAAAGGGCTCATTCGATTGAAAATAGAAAGGGCTAGTACCCTTTTTAATAGTTAAAAGCGATTGGAGTGCAACTAATCCCCCTCCCACGCCTACCCTCCCAATCGCCCATTATGTTTAAAAACTAAATGGTGCCTTAAGATTAAATTAAAATGCACTGTGTTAATACTAAATCCCAATAAGGCATCTCAGCAGTATCCCAAGAATGACTGAGGGTATTCTGTTCAATCTTTTGGGGTTACTTCTGCTCTTAAAATTTAACCAAATCAAAATAGCATAAGTGTATCCAAGCCATCAAAGAAAGTAAACAGATTTTTTTGTGAATGGTATCAAGTTTTCTATTTCAGGTCAACTAGAGGAGGTATGAAACTAAATTAAATCCTACTATTTGTGTCCAGATTTTTAAAAGGGCGTATGATGTTAAAAATTGCTGAAAAATTTTCTCCAGCACACAAATAACAGGCCAAACTATAAAGTCTTAAAAAAACGAAGAGATTTAAACTATTATTTCCTTTTTCCCAGAAAAGACTTTGTCAATATAAAAAGAGCAGAAATTAATTAAGAAAAACTTTTTCCACAAGAGTTTTTCAAAGAAAAGTAAAGAACTCCATTAAACCAAAAATGAGCAAAAATAAAGTCAAATAATCTACCAAGCGTGAAACTACCACAAATCAGCATCGATAAATAAATGAAACCCAAAACGAACAGAAATTACAATAAATAACCGAGCATAACTCAAAACAAGCAAAAATTAAAGTGAGTAGGGCTCAAAACCCCTATACAATCCCAAGGCCAGAATATAATTTGCACTTAACTGAAAAAAATACAAATGAATGTGCATTGTCAGTTTAATATACATATACTGATATTTATTAATCGAAATGTTAATATTATTTGATTTTTTAAAGTTATAAAAGCAATAACATTTATATTTTTTTCAGGCTGATTACCCAAAATCCAAGCCAGATTGGATCTCTATATGTGTTTACTGTTTTTGTCTTTTTGTACGCCGGTTATGCCAGGATACTGATTGATGGATATCAGATTCATTACTGATTGATGGATATTATTGATGGATGATTAGATCCAGATGCGACCGTAAGCGGGCCTTTGGCACTAGTAGCAAGGGAAGACCAGATCGTGATTCTGTTTCTTCAGAAGATGGGATGTTCCCATTATAGTGGGTCTCCTATGGACGGCTTTAAAAAAGACGATATTTCAGATCGGTAGATATAAAAAAAGGAAAAATAAAATGATAAAAAAAGGATAATGATCTGGTAAAGAAAGGAGAGTAGTCTAAGTTTGTGTTTTTTTCTGCTGTTTTTGGGAAAGTGGAGAGATTATTTTTTTTCAAGTTCTGATATTGCGATATGCTCTTTGTAATGCTGCTTAGTATGGTCTTATTTAGATAATCACAAAACTTATCATTCGTAAAAAAAACTTTATATTAGCATATCACATCTATGTTTGGACGCCATGTAGATCTTAAAACACAATCTTCATTCTTTCTCATTAAAGCATAGAGCTAGACACAGAGTAAACTAAACCTAAATTGAGCCTAAGAAATTAATATTTACGAACCTTTGTTCTCCATACCCCATGGAAAAGACAGATGTTAACAACTCTTCAAAAATACATCAAACTTCAAATGCGTCGAATATGATCAGGGTTAAAAGTACAACTTCTTTTACTACAAGGATTATGTAGATTCTAAGAAGTATAGATTCTAAGAAGATATCAGAAATGAAATTAAAGAAAATTGTGGAAAACGACATAATTAGAGAAAATAGTTTGTAGGCGTCAACTAGTCCTGAGTATGCTATAAATTCAACTACGGATATCTTGTGCTCTAATGTGCGATTTACACGAATAATATACTTCTTGTGTGATTTTCTTATGCTTAATAAAAAGAATTTTCAAGAAAATAGGAATAAAAATGCTTTAAAAAGGCAAAAATCTTTTACAAGTGTAATTAAAAATATGTTAGCAAGCTCATAAATATGCATCACTTTATATTAGAATATCACATTTATGTTTGGACGCCGTGTAGGTCTTAAAACACAATCTTTATTCTTTCTCATTAAAGCACAGAGCTAGACACTGAATAAACTAAACCCAAGTTGAACGTAAAAAATTAATATTTTACGAACCTTTGTTCTGCAAACCCCAAGGAAAAGACTGATGTGAACAACTCTTCAAAAATACATCAAAATTCAAATGCGTCGAATATGATCAGGGTTAATAGCACTACTTCTTTTACTACAAGGATTAGATATAGATTCTAAGAAGACATCAGAAATCAAATTAAAGAAAAAATTTTGCAAGAGAACATATTTAGAGAAAATAGTTTGTAGGCGTCATCTAGTCTTGAGTATGCTGTAAATTCAACTACGGATATCTTGTGCTCTAATTTGCGATTTCACACAAATAATGCACTTCTTGTGTGATTTTTTTATGCTTAATAAAAGGAGTTTTCAAAAAATAGCACTATATTTAATAAAGATTTTTTAAAAGGGCACAAATCTTTTGCAAGCGTAATTAAAAATATGTTAGCAAGCTGATAAATATGCATTGCTGACATTTAAAAGTGTTTCCATATATATTGCTGACAAAATTTTCCTGATTAAAAAAATTAAATATACAGAAAAGTTTTTCTCTCGCATCAATTCTTTGATACTTTGTATCAAAAAGTTTTGTGAACAAACAAAACCCTTACACACTGACATACAAAAATGGTTTTGCCACAGTGTGAGTTTTTTGATGATTAGATAGGGTACATTTTCGGCGGAATTTTTTATCACATCTTTAAGATTCGAAAGGTTTTTCTTCCGTATGAGTTCTTTGATCATTAGATAGGGTGGATCTTAAGCTGAATTTTTTCTCACATCTATCACATTCGAAAGGTTTTTCTCCAGTGTGAGTCATTTGATGACCAGATAGGTGGTGTTTTTCTTGGAACGTTTTCTCAGATATATCACATTTGAAAGGTTTATCTCCGGTATGAATTCTCTGGTGATAAGATAAGCTGTAGCTTGAAGTAAAAAATATCTAACATACATCACATTCGAAAGGATTTTCTTCAGTGTGAGTTCACTGATGATAAGATAACCCGTAACTTGAAGTAAAACGATTTTTACATACATCACATTCAAAAGGTTTTTCTCCACTGTTAGTCTTTTGATGACCAGATAGGTGGTGTTTTTCATGGAACGTTTTCTCAAATATATCACATTCAAAAGGTTTATCTCCGGTATGAGTTCTCTGGTGATATTATAACCCGTAACTTGAAGTAAAACACTTCTTACATACATCACCTTCAAAAGGTTTTTCTTCAGTGTGAGTTCTCTGATGATAAGATAACCCATAACTGGAAGTAAAATGCTTCTTACATATATCACATTCGAAAGGTTTTTCTCCAGTGTGAGTCTTTTGATGACCAGATAGGTGGTGTTTTTCACGGAAGGTTTTCTCAAATATATCACATTCGAAAAGTTTATCTCCGGTATGAGTTGTCTGGTGATAAGATAACCCGTAACTTGAAGTAAAACATTTCTTGCATACATCACATTCGAAAGGTTTTTCTTCAGTGTGAGTTTTCTGATAATAAGATAACCCGTAACTTGAAGTTAAACGTTTCTTACATATATCACATTCAAAAGGTTTTTCTCCAGTGTGAGTCTTTTGATGACCAGATAGGTGGTGTTTTTCACGGAACAATTTCTCACATATATCACATTCGAAAGGTTTATCTCCGGTATGAGTTCTGCGATGATGGGATAACCCGTAACTTGAAGTAAAATGTTTCTTACATTTATCACATTCGAAAGGTTTTCTCCAGTATGAGTTTTCTGATGATTAGATAGGGTGGATTTTTTGCTGAATTTTATCTCACAAATATCACATTCGAAAGGTTTTTCTCCAGTATGAGTTCTTTGATGAACAGATAGGCAATATTTCCTTCGGTCTGTTTTCTCACATTTATCACATTCAAAGGGTTTTACTTCAGTATGAGTTCTTTGATTAATAGAAATGCAGACTTTTTTGGCTGAATTTCTTTTCACATATATCACATTCGAAAGGTTTTTTCCAGTGTGAGTCCTTTGATAACCAGATAGGTGGTGTTTTTCATAGAACGTTTTCTCACATATATCACATTCGAAAGCCTTATCTCCGGTATGAGTTCTGTGATGATGGGATAACCCCTAACTTGAATTAAAATGTTTCTTACATACATCACATTCGAAAGGTTTATCTCCGGTATGAGTTCTGTGATGATAGGGTTAACTTGAAGTAAAATGTTTCTTACATATATCAAATTCGAAATGTTTTTTCTTAGTATGTGAAACCTCCTGTTTTGTCATATCATTTTCAGTAGGAATGTTGCTTGGCACCTGATGTTGACAATTCAAATTCATTTTTTCCTTTGGACACATTCTTGTAAGACCTGGCATGCTGGATAATTCACATCCTTCTTTGCTGATACCATTATCATAGAGCGTTGTAACTGGGAAAAGTAAAATAATGTAAAATTCACTAAAAATAAACACAAATTCTTCTATTTTTACCCATTATTTTATTTGGTATAAAACTCAGCTCTTAACAGCTCTAACCTTACAGAGCTACCATAACTTTAATTTTAATTACTTTTACCTTGGTTACAAATTTATAAAATCCAATTTGAGGCATCATTTATATTACAGTACAAATTCTTTATTCCTTTTTTTTGTTTGGTGTTTTAAATTCTTAAGAATGGAGACTTTAATAAATTATCTTAACAGTGGGTTTGTATAAAAAGCATTGCTTTACTGTATTATTTATATGCTACATTTACCAACTTTTACCTACTTTTACCTACTTTTACCAACTATGGCAGTTTCTTCAAATATAATAATCGAATAATTAATTTTTTGTATTTTTGTTACACACCATAATATTCTAAGTAATTCTACATTACATCCAAAAAAATTTTCAAGGTTTGTAAAAGCAAACAATGCTTTATCGTAGGAGCAAATAACCGATTTCTGATAAAACTCTTCTTAATTCAATCTTCTGAAAAAAAAGTCTATTTAACATTTCTGAAATATTTTAGTAGCATGACTTTATCACTATTTTCACAACTAGAAATGTTGGAACATTTTTTTTAAATTTAGGCATTTCTGACGATAAAAAAGCTAATTAAATATTTTATATTAGTAGCCTGAAAAAAACGACTAAAATCTCAAAGAACTTTATCAAGCTAATAAAGTCAAGGTCGTAATTCGCTTTCAATTTTGGAAAAGTTAAAATTTATGGAAAACCCGTATTTCATTTAATTCTAAAATCCTCCTTGCAGCAACAAGGCTGATTCCACTCCATATACATTATCCACTTATTTCGTGACATTGTTGCCATAAAAGCAAGTAAAACCAAAGCCGTGGTTAAAAAAAATGCCATGAGTAGGGAGAGACACACTGGCATATTATTTTTATCTCTCACACTACTTGTACACTTGTACACATATCCATTGTACCCAAAACAACAGAAAATATCTCATATGTTTTAAATTGTCAAATAGTTCTGGAATTATAAAAGCTAGAAAAAAGTTAAAACAAATTAGTATATCGCTTTATAAAGGCATTTAATTGGGATGGACCATCCTTGAGTATTATTTACTATTTTTTTTTTTTTATGCAATCAGTGCGCTCAGATTCAACACACATTTTTACGCCCCAAAACAGATTAAAAAAAAAGTAATATATACCTTTTCATTTCGAAAAGCAGAAATACAGAAAATCATCAAACAGTTCGTGATAACGAACTGGAAGTAAGGAGCAACCTGGCTCAATAGTAACCGAAACTCTAAAAAACGGAATTTTGATGCCAATAGATACATTAAAATAATTTGATTTTTATACTGATTTCAAATGTACAAGTTTCTTTAAGTTTAGTCTTACCTATCAAAAGCTACAAGCCTGAGAAAATTTCCCTTAGTTTCGAAAAAGGGAAAAAGACCCCCTCAGAACATAGCATCTTAATGAAAATCACACTTTCGGATTCAGCGTATCAGAGAACCCTACTGTACATATTTCAAGTTCCTATCTGCAAAAATGTGGAATTTTATATTTTTTGCCAGAAGAAAGATCACGGATGCATTTTTTTCAGGGGGGATAGTATTGAACCAGTGGTCAAAACTGTCACGAGAGGGCTCATTGGTAGGGATGTTAAAGTTTCTAGTGCCCTTTTCAATTGACCAAAAAAATGGAGGGCATCTAGGCCCCCTCCCCCGCTAATTCTTTCCCCGAATTCACCCAGTTCAAATTTTGAGATAGCCATTTTGTTCAGGATAGTCGAACAATTTAATAGCTATGTCTTTGAGGATGACTTAATCCCCAGAGTCCCCCGGGGGAAGGGCTGCAAGTTATAAACTTTGTCCATTGTTTACATATAGTATTGGTTATTGGGAAATATAGAGACACTTTCAGGGGGATTTTTGGTGGGGGGAGGCTAGGAGCAGGGGCTTAAGTAGGAAGATCTTTCCAAGGAGGATGTTTTCGTGGGGGAAGGGACATTGCTATGAAGAGGGTGCCGAATTTGCCAGCATTTTTTAAAAAACGATCAGAAATTAAATAAAGAGAAACTAATTTTTTCAACTGAAAGTAAGGAGCAATATTAACTTAAAACCAACAGATATTATTGCATACATAAGGGGGTTTCCCCCCCCCATTAAATGCCTCGCTCTTTACGCTAAAGTTTTCTTAGTACGTTAAAATGAGCTACTTATTCTAATTAAACGGCCTTTGTGATTCAGAGGTCATTTTTAAAGAATTGGACCAAAATTTGAACTTTAGCGTAAAGAGCGAGGTATTGACTAGGGGGCAGACCCCCTAATATACATAATAATTTTGTTTGTTTTAAGTCTTAATATTGCTCCTTACTTTCAATTGAAAAAACTTGTTTTTTATTTGATCATATCTAAATTTAATCCTTTATCCTCGTCAATATTCGATTCCCGTTTAAGATGGTCAGCACTAAGTTTACAATCTGTGGAGATGTCAGGGGCAACAGCAAAAAGATTGGCTTCATGTTTCATTAATAACATAGAACATGTACTTCCAATAAAATCTTTATCATCATTTGAGGATGTATCTTCAGGTTCTACAGAAAATCAGAGTAAACATCATATAAAAACACTTAAGAAGTTTGTTACTTATAATACGTTGAAACGCATTATAAATATTTAAAATGCCACAATTTTAACAGGGTACTCTATGGATGAGTAAAGATGAAATGGACCTTCTTGCATCTAAAGACCTTGTAAATATAAGAGCAAGAAGGGTTGCAAAGAGAGGACGAGCTTAGTAAATTCTTTCAAAACGTTTCTTCACTATGATTGAAGTAATAGCTACTCATTAAAAAACAAATTGCAACCCATAGTAGAAAGAAGCTTAAGACATAACTGGAAAAAAAAATGGATGAATGACTCACCATTTGGTTGAAAAATAAATAAAGGTGCAAAATAAAAAGTATACAATTGAAATCATCAACGTCAAAATGATGTATTAAAGACTTTATGCCCCCCCCCTACCAGCAAAAAAATCATTTTTATTTTGTCGCTGATTTGTTCCTTTTTTGGTATTTTATGATCTTTTAGTTTTTGCTCTGAGTCAATTTGTCATCTTTATTTTAGAACCAGACTCCTTGAAGAGATAACCAAAAAACTTCTTATACAATGTATCTTCTTTTTTTTAATATATCTTATCTTGTGACCAAAGATACGAGAGTTTCGACAAGAAAAGTTTTTAGTATTTATGGGTTTAGGTTTAAAGGGTTTGAAGAAAGAGAATAGAAAAAAAGGATAAGAAAAGTTTAACTGAAGGTGAAATGCTTGACATACTTTCAAATATTAATGCTTTTTTACCATTTTTAATTTATGCCTCTCCTCAACTACCTGTTCCTAAAGTAAAAGTAAAAACCTATAAGAAATAACTACAAATTTTAATAAAAAACTAAAAGCTTAGCAATAACGAGAGCAGTTCGATCAGTTGAAGGAAGGCTTCTGAATACCATGACATAATTTGCACTTTAATACCATTCCTAAAACATTGTATCTTTTCTATTTTGACAAACTGGATTAATTTAAACTCTTTTGATTTAGTTCAACTATACAAGCAGAACTATTAATAGCGGCAGCCTTGAAATTTTCAATTTAACAACCTCAGTTGGCCTTGTGATATTCATGAGAGGTTTTAATGACAACCAGCATACACATATTGCCATATGATTCAGTTTTGAAGTAACATAACCTCTCCGTGAAAGTTTCTACTTTATACCTTGTTGTATTCCTAAGATATTCGGCCTGGATATATTGACGACCTAGATGCACGGCAAAAGTAGTGGTAGAAGTAGCGGTAAAAGTCTCAAGCCTTGAGATTTTCAGATACACTATACACCTCTTTGATAACCAACATGTAAATAGTTTGTCTCCATTCAGTTGAACACCGCCCTTGCCATTTTTAGAAAGTTAAACTAATGTCCTTAGCATTAGCACTAGCAGTAGGCATAGCAGCAGAAGCAATAGTATGATCAATTGGAGTAGTAGCCTATTAGTGATAGCAGTACTTGTATTATTAGTAAACAGTGTAATAGTATTCATATTAGTGCTTTTTAGTCTGGTGCAATATCCCCGTCTCATCCGCTGATAGTTTCATCTTAATACTTTAAGCCATTTTTTACATATTACTGGTAAGTCCTGTTGATAAGCAGAATGTACATAATATGTTTAGCGTAGCCCAACATCCCCTCAACAGTCCCTGAAAGTTTCGGATAAATTTTATTAGCCTTAGTAATATTAGTACTAACAGCAGTAGTGGTACAATTACAACTAGTGTTAGTATACACATAATAGGTTTTTATTAGATCAGCATACCCCTTAACCTGCCATGAAAGTTTCAACCTAATACTGAAAATCATTCTTATTATACTGCTGATATGGCCTTTTGATAGCCTTCATGCAGATGTTGTGTTTCAATTTGATTTAACACACCCCCTGAAAACGTCTAACACCATTAGTCTTATTTGAAACAGTAGAAGTAGTAAGAGTAGTATTCATACAGCGTCTTTTGGCTAGTTCAATGTCCCGCTCATTAAAAAACATCCACCTTCGACGACTTGAACAGCAGAAAATCCAAAACAAACCCTCTTGGGATGTAGAAAAGAGGAGACACTCTTGGGTTCAAACGCAGGCCCACCTTCCTGGGGAATCCAGCACCCATTTTCAGTACACCACTCCTACTATGACACATCTCAGAAGCCTCTTAGATCCACTCCATCCTCCTCCCCCACTTATCCATTTTCATCAACAGCCAATCAACAACCCGTTCCTATCCTATTCCCCCTCCCCTTTACCTCTTTCCCTGCAGAAGGAGAAAATTGTTGGTGACTTCAGTTTAAATAATCCTGTTGCTGTTCCAGTCGTGATAGTGGGCAAGAAATTCCAAAATAAACCTTTTTCCCGGGAGTTTCACGACAAACGTTACGTATTTCCTTCCTTCCTTTACAGCAACGTCGAAAGTTTAAATCTAAAGAAATTTTCTGAACCTCAGACCACGGCTCAAATGCTTGGCTCTTCCGTTATCTGTGTTTCCGAGGTCCACTGACAAGATTTTAATTTATTGAAGGTTCCTAACTTTTCTTCTTTTATTAAACTTCGGCCTGATGACCATCCTCCTGGGGAAAAAGGAGGAGGAATTGTGACCCTCGTGCATAAGATTTTAAACCTCAGCATTTAAGTATACCTTTTCTTGAAGATAATGATGAAATTATTTGGGTCAAAGCCCAACCTAAGCGACTCCCTAGGCCGCTCTCTGCCGTAGCAGTATGCGTTTTCTATTATACACTTGGTTAGCCCGCTGTGGCAAGAAAGACTTTTTGGGAGAAGCTAAAGGAATCGACAAATTACGTTCAGAGAACTCACCCATATTTTGGAGTAGTAATGCTAGGAGATGCTAACAAACTCCATAGTAAATCGCTGGCCAGGTCACTTAACCTTAAAACTGTAGTCAATTTCCCAACAACTAAGGGGAGTACTTCTCTGGATGTAATCCTGACAAATCTTTCGGAATATTACCAGAATCCAAGTAAACTAGCACCACTTGGTGGAAGTTATCATTATATGCTACATGGAGCCCCTTGGAAAAAGTAAAAATTAAGTATACAGTAACCGAAATTACTTCAAGGCCGATCACTGACCATGGTCTGCTGCAATTCGGTGACTAGATAACTGGAGAAAACTGGATCGCGGTCTCTTCAGCTAAAGACTTGGATTCCCAAATTGAAAAATTCCATAATAAGGTAAATTTGAAATTTCTCGAGTGCTTTCCCGAACGTAAGACTAAATTCTGTTCTAGTGATAAACCATTCGTAAATCATAGGCAGCGCAATCGCGCTGCCTAAGTAAAGAACGATGTTGGCACAATGTATTATTATTTTTTTCTTTTTCCATACCAGGGCACTTCGTATCGAAGGAGTTGTGGTACAAACTTGGAAAAGGGCACATTCGATTGGAAATTGGAACGGCTAGTGCCCTTTCACAGTTGAAAGTGATTGGAAGGCATCTAACACCCCTTCCACGCCCACCATTTCCCCAAACACGTCCAATCAAAATTTTGAGATAGCCATTTTGTTCAGCGTAGTTGATTTCCCGATAGAAAATATGTTTTTGAGGAGGTGACTCCCCCACAACCCTCAGGGCAAGGAATTTAAGGTATGCCCTGGGGCATATAAGAACGATGTTGGTACTATGTATTATTTATTATTTCTTTCCTTTAGACCAGGGCACTTCGTATCGAAGAAGTTGTCGTAGAAACTTCGAAAAGGGCTCATTCAATTGAAAATTGGAGTGGCTTGTGCCCTTTTTAATAGTCGAAAGTGATTGGAAGAAAACAACATCCCTCCCAGGCCCACCATTTCCCGAAACACATCCAATCAAAATTTTGAGATAGCCATTTTGTTCAGCGTAGTTGATTTCCAGATAGAAAATGTGTTTTTGAGGAGATCAATCCCCCGCAACCCTCAGGGCAAGGGTTCTAAGTTATGCCCTGGGGGCATATAAGAACGATGTTGGCACAATGTATTATTTATTATTTTTTTCTTTAGACCAGGGCACTTCGTATCGAAAAAATTGTCGTAGAAACTTCGAAAAGGGCTCATTCTATAGAAAGTCGGAGTAGCTTGTGCCCTTTTCAACAGTCGAAAGTGATTGGAAGGCAAATATCACCCCTTCCCCACCCACCATTTCCCGAAACACATCCAATCAAAATTTTGAGATACCCATTTTGTTCAGCGTAGTTGATTTCCAGATAGAAATTATATTTTTAAGGAGAAAACTCCCCCAGAGCCCTCAGGTCAAGGGTTGTAAGTTATGCCTTGGGGGTATATAAGGTTTTATTGAAAGTGTTGTCGTAGAAACTTCAAAAAAGGCTCATTCGATTAGAAGTTCAAACGGCTAGTGCCCTTTTTAATGGTCAAAAGTAATTAGAGGGCAACTAGCCCCTCTCTCACGCCCAACTTTTCCCCAAACATATCCAATCAAAATTTTAAGATAGCCATTTTGTTTAACGTAGTTGAAAGTTCTAGAAATTAGGTCTTTGAGGATGACAACTCCTCCAGAGCCCTCAGGGCAAGGGTTGTCAGTTATGCCCTGGGGGCATATAAGGTTTTTATAGAACGCGTTGTCGTGTAATTTTCAAAAAGGGCTCATTCCGTTGGAAATTGAAATGGCTAGTGCCCTTTTTAATAGTCGAAAGTGATTGGAAGGCAACTAACACCCCTTCCACGCCCTCCATTTCCCCAAACACATCCAATAAAAATTTTTAGATAGGTATTTTGTTCAACGCAGTTTGAAGTTCAGGAAATTATACCTTTGATTAGAATACTCCCCCGACAGTCTTCAGGGCAAGGGTTATAAGTTATGCCCTGGGGACGCATAAGTTTCTATTAAAATCTTTGTCGTAAAAACCTGAAAAAGGGCTCATTCGATTGGAATTCAAAGGCCTAGTGTCCCTTTTAATAGTCTCGAAAGTGATTTGAGGGCAATTAACCCCCCTCTCACCCCCACCTTTTCCCCAAACACATCCAATCAAAATTTCTAGATAGCCATTTTAATCAACGTAGTTAAAAGTTATAGAAATTAGGTGTTAAAGGATGAAAACCCCTCTTTTCAGCAGGCAGCTAACTGGACAGTTAGTCGCCATTTCCCCAATCACACCCAATCAAAATTTTGAGATATCCATTTTGTTCAACGTAGTCGAAAGTTCTGGAAATTAGGTCTTTTAGGATGATAACCCCATCAGAGCCCTCAGTGTAAGGGTTATAAGTTATTCCCTGGGGGCATATAAGGTTTATATAGAAAGTTGTTGTAGAAATTTCAAAAAGGGCTCATTTGATTGGAAATTGAAATTGCCCTTTTTAATAGTCAAAAAGAGTGGAGAGTAATTAACCCCCCTCTCAAACCCACCATTTCGCCAAACACATTCAATCAAAGTTTAGAGATAGCCATTTTGTTCAACGTAGTTTAAAGTTCTGGAAATTATGTATTTAAGGATGACAAACTCCCCATATCCCCCGGAGCAAAGGTTGTAAGTTATGCCCTGGGGGCATGTAAGGTTTTTATAGATAGAGTTGTCATAAAAACTTCAAAAGGGGCTCATTCAATTGGAAATTGAGAGGGCTAGTGCCCTTTTTAATAGTCGAAAGTGATTGGAGGGTAACTAACTCCCCTCTCACGCCCACCATTCCACCAAACCTATCCAATCAAAATTTTCAGATAGCCACTTTGTTCAACGTAGCAGAAAGTTCTGAAAATTAGGTCTTTGAGAATGACAACCCCTCTCCTCCCAGCCCCCAGGGCAAGGGTTGTAAGTTATGCCCAAGAGGCATATAAGGTTTTATTGAAAGCGTTGTCGTAGAAACCTCAAAGGGGCTCATTTGATTGGAAATTGAAATGGCTAGTGCCTTTTTTTAATAGTTGAAAGTAATTGGAGAGCGACTAACGCCCCTCTCGCGCTCACCATTTTCCCAAAGACATCCAATAAAATTTTGAGATAGCCATTTTGTTTAACGTAGTTGAAAGTTCTGGAAATTAGGTCTTAGAGGATGACAACCACCCTCATAGCCCTTAGGGTAAGGGTTATAATTTATGCCCTGGGGGCATATAAGGTGTTTATAGAAAGCGTTATCGTAGAAACTCAAAAAGGGCTCATTCGATTGGAAATCGAAAGGTCTAGTGCCCATTTTAATAGTCGAAAGTGATTTTTATAGTAAAGATCGATGTGGGTATAATATATTATTTTTGTGTTGTTGTTGTTGTTTAGACCAAGGCACTTCGTATCAAAGGAGTATTCGTAGGAAATTCGAAAAGGGCTCATTCGATTGAAAATTAAATGGGCTGATGCCCTTTTTCATAGTCAAAAGTGATTGGAGGGAAATTTATCTCCCTACCATGCCCACCCTCCAATTTGCCCATTATGTTTAAAAACTAAATGTTGCCTTAAGATTAAATCAAAATGCACTGTGTTAATGCTAATTCCCAATAAGGCATATCAGCAGTATCCCAAGAACGACTGAGGGTATTATGTTCAAACTTTCGGGGCTACTTCTGCTCTTAAAATTTAACCAAATCAAAATAGCGTAAGTGTATCCAAGCTATCAAAGAAAGTAAACAGATTTTTTTGCGAGTGGTATCAAGTTTTCCATTTCAGGTCAACTAGAGGAGGTATAAAACTAAATTAAACACTACTATTTGTGTCCAGATTTTTAAAAGGATGTATGTTGTTAAAAATTGCTGAAAATTTTTCTCCAGCAAACAAATAGCAGGCCCAACTATCAATCCTTAAAAAAAAAATAAATAAGAATTGAAGTATTATTTTCTTTTTCCCTGAAAAGACTATGTCAATATAAAACGAACAGAAATCAATTAAAAAAAACTTTTGCCATCAAATTAGTTTTTCAAAGAAAAGTAAAGAACTCCATTAAACAAAAAATGAGCAAATTATTCAAATAACCCAAAACGAACAGAAATTACAATAAATAACCGAGTCAAACTCAAAACGAGCAGAAATTAACATAAGTTGGACTCAAAACCCCTCTGGCTTCCCAAGCCCAGAACATGATTTGCCCTTTACTGAAAAAAATAAAAATGAATTTACATTGTCAGTTTAATATACATATACTGATATTTAGCAATCAAAATGTTAATGTTATTTGATTTATTAAAGTTATAAAGTAAAAAAATATATATTTTTTTCAGTAAAGTGCAAATTATGTTCTGGCCTTAGGAAGGCACAAGGGTTTTGAGCCCAACTTATTTTAATTTCTGCTCGTTTTGATTTTGACTCGGTTATTTATTGTAATTTCTGTTCGTTTTGGATTTCATTTATTTATCGATGCTGATTTGTGGTAGTTTCATGCTTTGTAGATTATTTCATTTTGTTTTTGCTCATTTTTTGTTTAATGGAGTTCTTTACCTTTCTTTGAAAAACTTTTTTTGTGGCAAAAGTTTTTTTAATTAATTCAGAAATAAAGCGACTGATAAAACATAAATTGCACCTAATACAAAAAAGTTAAGAGAACCAAGCAAAACAGCTGGCAAACCAAATAAAATGGAAAATCAAAGAGGCACAAGCAAATTACTATGAAAATGATATTGACCATCTTTTGGAGTCCAAACCTTCGTACTTCTTCAGTAAAGTATAAAGTCTGACAGGTAAAAGTTCTCAACCAGTTGACTTCCTGAAGGAGGAGCCTCTAGAGAAAACTGCAAATGATTTAAAATCCCATTTTGCTTCAATTGTGCAGTCTTGCCCCCCTCTTCCACCTGAGGCTCCTTCAGTAAATTTAACTACTCCTTCAGATGATAATTTAATTGCTGATCCGTAAACTCTCTTTGTCAAAAATAACTTCCGTTACCCTTTTGACATTCCAGTTGCTCTCATTAAAGCATTTGCTAAAGAGTTATTATTTCCCCTTCAGATAATTTTCAATAATATAACAAAAACAGGATATTTTCCAAAGAAATGGAAGAAAGGGTTTATTACCCACATTCCAAAGAAAGGAGCAGCTAATGATATCTCTGGTGTCCGGCCGATCACAGTTTCGTCAGTTTATAGCAGAATATACGAAATCTTTGTTGCCACATGGCTGAAGAAATACCTTTTGAAAGTAACAGATCGAAAGCAATTTGGTAAAATCCCTAAGTGTTCGACAGTTCATTACATCATTAATTTAATTGATTTTATTTTAAAACACCTGGATCAACCTGGGCAATGGATAAACTTATTTGCAATTGATTTTAGAAAAGCATTTGACCTTGTTGATACCAAAATTCTTTAGAAAACATGGCTGAAAAAAATATACCCAGCTTTATTATTAAAATCATCAAGAGCTTCTTAACAAATAGAGAGCAAACTGTAAAGTATAAAGACCAATTTTCCACTTCTCTGCCAGTTTTTTGTGGAATTCCGCAAGGAATTGTGATTGGGCCGCACTTCCTCCTCATGATAAATGAATTTGCTGCTGAGCTGGAGGACAGATGGGAATACGTTGACGACTTGTCCTTAACGGAAGTCGTATCTGAGGATTCGAAGAGCAATGCTGCTGGTTTCATCGACCAACTTACCTCAGAGGCGGCTGAACTATACATGGTCGTAAATAAAGACAAATGCTCGGTTACGACATTTTCTTTTGTTCGGAAAACTCAACCGTCTTTTGAACCTCCTATCGCTTCCGAGCTAATAAGACATAAAATGATGTTACTTTGTGTGGTGATTTCTTCTAACCTCTCATTTTGGGGGAATACACAGATAATTGTAAAAAAAGCTAACGGCGCAATCCAAATGCTAGGAGACATCATATTTGGGCTTCGCCCACGAGAGCTATGTCTTGTTTTTGAATTAAATGAATTTGAATTTGAAATGACAATCTTAAAATTTCTGTCAGATCCATTTGGGGAAACACTACGCGTGGGAGGGGGATAGCTGCCCTTTCATCACTCTGACTATTAAAATGGACACCAGAACTTCTGATTGCCAATCCAATGTCCGAAGTTTATGTGAAAATCCCTCTTTTAAAAGCCTTATACCCCCATGGCATAACTTACAACCCTTTCCCTGAGGGCTGTGGGGGAGGGGTGTTCATCCCCAAAGTCATAATTCCCGGACCTTTCAACTTCACTGAACAAAATGGCTATCTCAAAATTTTGAGTGGATGTGTTAGCAGAAACGATGAGTGTGGGGGACTGGTTGCCCTCCAATCACTTTCGACTATTAAATAGGGCACTAGCCATTTCAATTTCCGGTCTAAAGTGCCTCGGTCTAAAAAAAAAAAAGAAGAAAAAGAATAGCCTACATCGAACCCGCATCACTCTTTACTTAGGCAGCACTTTTGACCTGCCTATCGTTACACAAAGAGAAGCAGTATTTTTCAACGGAAACTAAGAAGCAACATAAAACTCAATACTCTTTATGGTTTCATTAATTTTTTTTTGTTTTTCTTTTTTTAGTATAAGCTTAAGTGTGTAGAAAAGCCACCCAACTCATGTATGGAATAATTTCGGTTCGTTTTAAGTTTTAATGTTCCTCCTTACTTTCAGAAAAAAAAATTAATCTAAAACAGAAATAAAGTGAAAGATTTAAAGCCGAACCGGCCAGCTATAAAAATAAAGAAGAGAAAACTCAAGATGAATATAAAAGACAGGATTACAGGCAGTAGAAGGATAATAAAAATAAATACGACACTGATATTTCACCTGTATATATAAGGTGTCTTCAACACAAAGAAGCAAAGATAAAAGCTAAACTAAACCAAAATTGAATAAAATCTAAAACCAAGAAATAAAAAAAACAATATCTAGGTATACCTTTTGTTGCTAGTGTGATGGAGCACCACGGAAGCCAAATAGAACTGCTTTAATGAGAACACTGAAACGACTGGATAATATGAAATGAAATATTCAGTTGCTAAGTAATCCTCTTGCTTGCTTGTATGCTGCAATTCTCGTTGGTTTGTATTTATTCTATTCCCCTGGTGATTTTGTAAGTTATTATTACATTTATACATTCCCTTTTCAGAAGAATGTTATAAATCTCATCAAAATTCATGAATTCGAAAACTAGCAAAAATATTTTTTTTTATATTTTATTTGCTTCCCTAACCCACTGTGTCGAGGCTCTAACGTTAGAAATGGCTGCGGCAATGTCAAATTGTACGTAATGATCAGGTGGTGGCAAATGTGTTCTGTCAAAGCCAAAACAAACGTGTCAGAAGGCTTAATAAATTTTAAAGCTTTATCTATTGAGTTAAGCTGCTCAATATATCGTTAAACAAACTGTTGATGGGTTCGGCCAATCCAAAACCTTCCACAAGAACCAGAAATATTATACACACCACTACCCAAATTGCCATGAGTTCGATCATTTCCAGATTTTCAAACATTGAAAATGGTCTTATTGGCTCAAAGCCTTATCAATGTTATATTTGCGTAAAATTCGCTAAAGTTTTTCACCTAGACCAGGTATATAAGGTAAAGAAACATAAATTTTTGTCAAATTCAATTCAGAAGACTGTGAAACTGCAGCTGTTGAATTATTATATTTAACGCGTCTATATCTATTATTTCGTTTATGAATTTAATCGGATAATTATTACAAAATAAAATGTTTTTTAAATAGAATAATTCTGAATTACGATATTCCTGGGAAAAAATTCAGTTTTAGTTTCAATTGAGAAGTTTCAATTGCAGTTGTTGATGAAACTGTAGTTGTTGTTTTATAATAAATTTTTGTCAAATTCAATTCGGAAGACTGTGAAACTGCAGTATTTGTATTATTAGGTTGGATTTGTCAATTTTCTAATATTTTGTTTATGAATTTCATCGGATAACAATTGTGAAATAAAATGTTTTTTTTAAACACAATAATTTTGAATCACGATATTCCTGGGAACAAACTGTAAAAACCCAATCAGCTGATGAAATTACAACTTCTCTTTTCACTGAAACTGGGTGGCACGAGTGAAAATTCAGATATATGTCGCTATGTGTTGGTTTTCTATATATTATGAAAAGCAGATGGTTATCGATTTTAATTAACAAAATATTAAGAATTGGTAGTCTGTTATTTCCTTCAAACTCAACTGTATATTTAATGTATTTATCAAGGGTATTAAATGTTCA
>JAQQPU010011666.1:0-22939 GCA_029168905.1 Artemia sp. Kazakhstan ARC1039
GTATTTTAGGATTTTTTAAAAGTAGCTTTCATAACTTATAAGGTTTCTTTCTGGAGAGTAGGATTGCTAAGCTGGTACCATGCTCCTTTTAAATATAACTAAAAGACTAAAATGACTAAAAGAAAATGCTAGAAAAATGAATTTCTTACTTTATAATGTTTAGCATGTTTCATTTAGTTATTGTTTTCTTCTATTGCTATCCATATTTTTTTAAATATTTTATCCAACCATTCCATTGAAATCACTTAGAGTGGTTTTCATGATTCGAAAATTCAGCAAACACATTTTAACACACATCACAAGGTGATAAACAAAACAGAAACGTATTATTTAGGATTATATTTAAGACTATTGGGGGGGGGGCTACATTATTGAAGTAATGACTGTTTATAATGAAAAGTAGAGCAACGTTCAAGTTGGGCAGCATCACAGAAGCAAATATCTTATTAAAATAAAAGTAGCACCATTAGGCTAGATTCCTTATTACCTTAAATCGCAGCTTGGAGTGAAATTAAGAATTTTCATCCTTGTAATGCTCTGTTATGACTTCTATGGGCTATTTGCTAAATTTTGGTTGAGGACTCAGCAGCTTCCCAGTTTTACAAGAACTCTTGCTGTAGCCATTCTTTGTATAGATTTTTCTTGAATGCACCTGTTGAATCAGCAGCCACTGTATTTTCAGAGAGTAGATTCCACAAGTTCATTACTTGTTGGCTGAAAAAATGGGTTCTTTTTCAGACTAAGGAGCGTTGCTTGAAGATCTTTTTGGAATTACCTCTAATCATAGAATGTTCGAGGGGGGGGAGGGTAAGGAGACGAGGGAGAACAATTTTGGAAATAATTTTGTGGGTCACTATCATGTCACCACGTTTCCTCCTGTATGCAAGAGTAGGAAGCTTCAAGTGATGTAAAAACTCTTTGTGTGGCATTTGTTTGAGGCCTTTGACTATTTTGGTTGCCTTTTGTTGAACTCTTTCTAGAATTTCTTTGTCCTTCTTGAAATAGGGTGACACCAGGGACATTCCAACCTCTAGGTGCGGGCGAACTAGTGTCTTGTAGAGCTTCATAAACACATTTGGGCGTCTGCTAGAGATAGTTCTTTTAATCATTCCGAGAGATTGGAGGGTAGACGACGATACAGATTTTGCATCGGTGCTGAACTTTAGTTGACGATCAACAATGACTCCAAGATCTCTTTCTTCAGAGACTGCAAAAAAGGGAGTTACCTTGGAGATGGTATTGTTGATGTATGTTATGATTGCCAAAGTGGATTACATGGCATTTGTCAATATTGAACGAGAGGAGCCACGTATCAGCCCAAGTCCCAAGAATATTAAGGTCCTTTTGAATAGATTGCCAAGCAGAGGGTGTGGCTGCTTTACCAACAAGTTTTGATTCATCAGCATAAAGAGTGAGGAGTTTTGAGAGAAGATTGGGTGCATCATTTATATATAAGTTGAAGAGACTTGGCCCAAGAATGGTCCCCTGGGGAATGCTGCTTAAAACAGTTGTAGACAAGGAGCAATGAGGGACACCTTGAGAGTTTTGAACTCTTACAACTTGTGTTCTGTCTGAAAGGAAACTCTGTATCCACTGGACAATAGCATCATCAACAGCTGTTGCTTTTAGTTTGGTGATGAGGAATTCATGGCAAACCCTGTCAAATGCTTTTGAGAGGTCCAAGAGCACCATGTCGACAGGTAAGTCATTATCCAATAACGATGTAACATACTCGTATGTGTGTATGAGATTAGTGTCAACAGATCTTAAAGATCTGCAGCCATGTTGATTGGAAGTGAGGATGTTATTAGTTTCCAATTGCTGAATTAGAGCTCCATTAACAAATCTCTCAAGTACCTTTACAACTGCAGAAGTGATGCTAATAGGACGGTAATTTTCTGCGTTATCGTTGGGGTCTTTTTTGTGGATTGGTGTTATATAGGACTTTTTCCAATCTGACGGTAGTACTTCATTTTGTAGGGACAGCTGGAAGAGTCTACACAAGGGAGAACTGAGAACAATTTGGCATTCCTTGAGAAGCCTTGGGTGTATTCCATCTGATCCTTTGGATTTATTAACATCAAGTTTTTCTAGGCTATTTAAGACCATATCTTTGGTAATTGATAATTTTGGCATTGGATGACATATCAAGTTCGATGGTGCTGCAGGGATAGTTGAACAAGGTTGGATGGTGAAGGCAGAGGCAAACTGGGTATTTAATACAATGGCCTTATCTATTGGTGATGAGTGGGTTATGCCATTATGTCTGAGGTCAGGAATGGTGTGACGGTTAGGATTTTTGGCAGTAACATGTCTCCAGAAAGATTTGGGATTTGTCTTGATATCTGTGGCAAGCTTTTCCTCATGCTGAGACTTCAATTCCTTAACTACATTAGAGGCAAGATTCCGAGCCTTTGCATACCTTATCCAATTTTCCTGAGATTTCTCCTTGTTGTACCTTTTCCAGGCTCTTGCTTTCCTGTTGATTGTTCTTTTTGCATCCTTTGTGAGGAATGGAAGCGTTTTTGGCTGTTTTCGGTAGATGATACGGGAGTGTTTTTTTTTTCAGTTGGAGGGCTTCTTTAAAATTTTTCCATGATATATTAATATCAGAAATGATTAGTTTTGACCAATTTATTGAGGCTAGTTCCTTCTGTATTGCATGGTAGTCAATAAAAGTTTGAGGACGAACATAAGGTTGCAGATGTATGTTCAAGGATAACATAGAGAGGATAACTGAGTGGTCGCTGTTGCTGACTGGAGGAAGAAATTCATTTCTGATAAGGGAATTTGGATCGCTCAAAATTACGAGATCAAACAAGGAAGGATTCTAATTGCCATGATGCCTTGCAAGCAAGCAAGCAAGAAGCGTCTGAAGCAAGACAAATGGTGAATCTCCATTATTAGACACTACATGACCAAGACTATCAACCCACTTGATTAATGACAAGTTGAAATCATTGATAATTATTAGATCAGATGGGACTGTAGATGCCATTTCATCAATGATAGTTTTAAGATGTGTTTCACAATCATTAAGACTGGATGCACTAGGGCTTCTATGTACACACCCAATACAGATTTTTTTTATTTTCTTGAAGAGTAATATCAAGCCATAAACTTTCCACCCAGGGTACATATAAAATTAAACGGTTAATAAGGCTAACCTGGAAATTTTCCCTGACATAAATACCAACTCCTCGTCTGCAGTTTGGTTGCCCCAGATTAGTGAAGCACTGAAAACCAGATATCTGTAACATACTTTTGGTAACAGGTATTGTAGCAAATTTTGGCAGAATCTCCACTAACCAAGCAATATCTACTTCTTCGTCTTTTAAGAGCACTTGGATATTTAGAAGTTTATTTGTAAGAGAATCAACATTGCTAGAGTTGACACACAGGGTATTATTATTTTGAGGCTTTCGTGACCGGTTGTCCAGAGGTAGAGGTCCCGTAGCTGCGACTGTGTTTGATAAAGGCGGGGTAGATGTTAATTCAGAGATGGCACTGATGAAGCTCGATTAACTCGAACTGTCACATGAAAAGAAAAATTCACTAGGTTCATTTTCAGTTGATACACTAGTATTAACACTTGAAGTACTACAAAGCGAAGATGATAACTGCAAAAGATCAGGGCTATTTACAGGAGGTGAGGGACAAACTGTTATATCTCCATCGCGGCCGGGTTCAGGGCTGGCTTTGGAACTTTCCGACCGCGATGAGCAGCAACGTTTTTTGTCACAATTTGGCCTTTGAAAATGATGAGATCTTTTTCACCAGAGTTTATTCGCTTTTTTAGCGCATCTATGAGAGCCTTACGTTTATCACGCTCGGCCTTTGATGCGTCGCCGCGAAACTGAATATATACACGGGGTTCACAAGAACGGTTAATGATTTTCGTTTTGATGTCTACACTGGGAACAGAGAAGAGGATAGGTGGTGGGCGTGCATTTACGGACTCTGAGTTTGCAGGGATGGGAAGTCTTTTCACATTTGTAATTTGAATGCCTTGGAGTTTGTAATTTTGGCTGAGGTATGACTGGATATAGAGTTGTTCGTCTGATTGTGATGGAATACCATACGCAACTATGTTTAGAGCTCTACGTTGTCTATCCTGCTCTTCAGCGAAGAGGCGCTGAACGTCACAATTGAGATGTTGGGCAAAATTAGAATTTGGCCAGGCAGTCTCTTGTTGCACAAGGGTTTTGATTTCAACACGTACATCAGAAATCGAGCATTTCTCAGTGACTTGATGTTCAAGAGCTGACATTTGTGTTCTGATATCTTTAATCTATTTCGAAGTCTCTTCTTTGAGTGTAGTTTCAAGGTTATTTACTGAAGACTGCAACATATCTTGGATAATGGCTTGGGATGGGATTTTATCAATAATATCTCTCTTCATACTGTTTATCGTAGCTTCGACGATACTTTCAACACTTGGATTCTGGTTAGAACTACTTGGAGTCATAGGAGAGTGTTTGCAAATTAGACACTTTAATACACCTCCTCTCATGGTCCAAAATGTAGCCCTAGGACATATACATAATTAAAAGAAAAGGTTAAAACAATGAAATTCTTACTTTATAATATTCAGCATGTATATATTAATGACATTATTGTGTTTTATTAAATAAAAAAAAACAATTTTTTGTAACTGAAAGTAAGGAGCGACGTTAAAACTTAAAACGAACAGAGATTATTCCATATATGAAAGGGGCTGTCCCCTCCTCAACGCCTTGCTCTTCTTGCTAAAGTTTTTTATTTAAAAAAAAAAAAACAGAGTTGTGAGAAAGTCCAACTTTAGCGTAAAGAGCGAGGCGTTGAGGAGGGGACAGCCCCTTTCATATATGGAATAATTTCTGTTCGTTTTAAGCTTTAATGTTGCTCCTTACTTTCAGTTAAATTTTTTTTTATTATTTAATTTTTGAACGTTTTGGAATTAATGCAGGGTTTTGATTTTGGCTCACCGTACATGAATAATTAAAACAAAATTTGCATATCAATTTTACTTTTATTTGGTTAAATGGCTTCCTCGAAAGTTGTTTAATTTTATTTGCGAACGTTTTTATTAGTAATAAATATACGTAACTTACGAATTAACTTATGTAACGAACTTCTATATTCACATATTTTTAATATGTACATTAGGGGGTTCGCCCCCCAGTCAATACCTCGCTCTTTACTCTAAAAGTCGAATTTTGTTTCAATTCTTTAAAAATGACCCCTTAATCCCAAAGGCAGTTAATTAGAATAAATAGCTCTTATGAAAGTAATAAAAAATCTTTGGCTTAAAAACCAAGGTATTGACTAGGGTGCGAACCCAATCATATACATATTATTTTCTGTTCCTTTTAAGTTTTGATGTTGCTCCTTATTTGCAGTTGAAAAACTTGTTTTTTTTTATCTAACTTCTGATCTTTCTTTAAAATAATGCTGGAAAATCTGGCGCCTCCTTCATAGCAATGTCCCTTCCCCCATAAAAACCTCCTCCATGGATAGATCCTCCCGCATAACTCCCGACCCCCCCCCCCACTACCAGAAAAAATCTCCCATGAAAACGTCTGTATACTTCCCAATAAGCAATAGTATATATTAACATTGGGTAAAGTTCATAAATTTCAGCCCTCCCCCTGGGGACTTTGGGGGATTAAGTCATCCTAAAAGACATAGTTATCATATTTTCGACCATGCTGAACAAAATGGCTATCTAAAAATTTTGATCGGGTGACTTTGGGAAAAAAATGAGCATGGGAGGGGGCCTAGTTGCCCTCCATTTTTTTTGGTCACTTAAAAAAGGCACTAGAACTTTTAATTTCCATTCCAATGAGGCCTCCCACGATATTCTAGGACCACTGGCTCGCTACAATCACCCCTGAAAAAAAAAACAACAAATAAATAAACACACATCCATGATCTTTCTTCTGGCACAAAATACAAAAGTCCACATTTTTGCAGACAGGAGCTTGAAACCTCTACAGTAGGGTTCTCTGATACGCTGAATCTGATGGTGTGATTTTCATTAAGCCTCTATCACTTTTAGGGGGTCTGTCCCCCTTTTTCGAAAATCAGCCAAATTTTCTCAGGTGCGTAACTTTTGATGGGTAGGATCAAACTTGATGAAACTTATATATTTGAAATCAACATTAAAATTTGATTCTTTTAATGTATTTATTGGTATCAAAATCCCCTTTTTAGAGTTTTGGTTACTATTGAGCCGGGTTGCTCCTTACTTACAGTGTGTTACCACAAACTGTTTGATTCCATTTTTTTTGTTATAAACTAAGGGTTTTGCTTGTATTACTCATAATATAAGAAATCCTCTAATGATTAGTGATAAGAAAAGTGTGGCTCAAGATTAGGACCGAAATTCCAAGAAGAGTGAATCTTGCTATACTATGTTAAAAAGTAAAAAATATTGTATTTAATCATTCCACTTCGTTTTTATCATAATTGCTGTTTTGCTATTTGCCTTCTTTGAAATTTTGATTTGTTTATTATTTCAGGAGGAGATGTATTTTTTCTGCCAGCAAGAGGCCTTACAGCAAAAGTGAGCCTAATCAGCTAGTTCCTCAATCAAAAGTAAAACATTTCTCAAAAACTAATGTTTTTGAGTCTTTATTTGCTGTTGGTAAGACAGCAGTTGATAAGCTGCCAGCTATTGACTTCAAAGATATAGTACAAAAGTTTACTAGATTTGATAGTAAAGCAGTGTCTTCTAATATTAAGATTGGTAGAAATCAAGTTAAACATGAGAAGGATGACAATGACAATCCAGTGAATACTGAAGCATCAGCAAGTACAATTCAAAGTGTTATCGGAGCATTGTGGAAGTCAAGTGAGAGACAACAGGCCATTCCAAAGTGGAAGCAAAAAGCTAGACCTATTGTTTCAAAGGTTAGTAAGTGTTTTTGCAGCTTTTTGTTTTTTCTGTTTACATTGCAACATTTTAATTTTTGTGTTTTTGTGTGTGTTATTAAAGTGTTTCAATAAATTTTTATATGACAGATATGTGGAAGTCCTTGCCAAAACATCTGCCTTTTCTTTGTCCGTTTTGTTTCACTGGTAAAAATTTACCTTGTTTGTTCTAAGTAATTCTTTTGTTTATTTTCTATTATGTCTAGCCAGTGCTCTCTAAGAACATTCTAGTCTTGAAAAAGGGTTTAAAAGTTAGGACTAGTTATTATTATTTTCACATTCAGATTTTTTTTTTGTACCTGGCATTTATTGTATAATGATGATGAATTATTGATGTTCTCACATCTCTAACGTATTAGGTTATCCAAACACCATTCTACCACCAATTCCCCTGCCCCTAGCAAAAAAGTTTTCCTTCTGTAAAAGGAATTTTGACCCTAGAAGGTTAAAAACCACAAAAAAAGTTTTTTTCTAGAGGACTATATTTTGGACTTTATTTTTTTCCAGGAAATCGTGTTGTTTCTGATGTTGAAAAGGGCTGTACCTCCTAGCTATATAAAAAATTCATATTTTATTTTCCTTTTTTACATCCAACTACTGTAATTGGCTCTTTAAATACAGTTTAATTGTATACCAAGTGTAAGTTAAAAATACAAGTGAGTGGGAAAACTTTTCCTTACAGATAGAGACTCTGTATTTTTTTTACTACCAGTTATGGCCAATCCCTGGCTTTTTCTCACTAGGTAAATATGACCCTGTATATAGAAAATTAGTTTTTTTTTTAGCCTAGATTTCTCCAAGTTCCCTAGAGAACGTACTGGCCATTCACGCCAGTGGTACATCTGCAACAGTTGTGCAAATCTTGATAGTTCTTGCAGGCTGGTCACAGAACCTCCTTCCCCTTCATGTGTATTTTGAGTGTGTATTAGCGCTGTTGATTTTTCAGATATTTTTGCCCTTTATAAAGTTATATGGTTCACTCAGAAAGATCCATTGTTGGACTCGTCTGATTCAATAAATCAAAATTTGTATCCTAATAAAGGCCCTATCAAGCAAGGAACTATAAGAATGAGACTTAGTATTTTAAGAATGAGTCAAAAAGACAGATTTCTTTCTTTGGTTTATTTTTTGTACTTTCAGGCTTCATTGTGTAAAGTGTAAATGTAATTTAAATCCAGTAATTTACTTACTTGATCAGAACAAATAAACTTTCAAATGGGGATAAATCCATTTATTTAGACAGTGAAAAAACCGGTACCAAAGTCCAGATATTTCGATCACATATACAGGGACAGTCTTCAGTAGAAACACTAAAATAATAAAATTGAAACTAGCATATTTATACACAACAAAATACATAACTTTTCGAGTCATTGGCAAAATAATGAACTTCCGAATTATTCACTAGATTATTTTCAGAGAGAGTTCATTCAAAGTCTTGATGCAAATTTTTTTCTTTAATCTTGCCCAAATGTAAAACAAATTTCCAATGAAGGTGGCAAAGCCTTCCGTGTCTTCTAATTGCAAACCAAATGTTGAGTTTATAGTGTTTACTAGAAGTTCATTATTTTGTGAATGACCCAAAAAGTTATTTAGTTTGTTGTGTATAAATATGCTTGTTTCGATTTTATTATTTTAGTGTTTCTACTGAAGACGGTCGCTGTATATGTGATCGAAATATCTGGACTTTTGTACCGGTTTTTCACTGCCTAATAAATGGATTTATCCCCGTCTGAAAGTTTATTTGTTGGTCATAGGACGGCAGTGCGGTCTTAGAAAACAACACCTAATTAATGATGTTACGTCAAAAATTACTTGGTCAGTCTATCCATTAGTGGGTCCTTTAAATTTTGAAGGCTTAGGATGCAGCTGAGGGCGTATTCAAGACTATTTGGACAAGGGAGGGAGGCATTCGAAAAATGCAAGACATTATCAATATGTGAAAAGCTTTAGAATTGTACACACTTTGATTTCACGGGAACCTGGCTCTGAAGGGTACGTCAGGTGTTAATTAAAAAATAAATGATAATGGGTGAAACTCAAGAATGTTAAATTAATTCTATTATATTGTTAACGTAACATATAATGAATTTTTACAAACTAAAGAGATAAGCCAAGCCCAAAATCAACATTTCCACATCAGTAAACTGACAAAAATAAAATCTGAGAAAAGATTCCCAAATTTCCATCATAGCATAGCTGCTATATGCATCCAGGTTTTTAAAATACTAATTTTCGTTTTATTCCATTTTTCCACATTAGAATAACAGAATATAATAGAATCTTTCTAAAATACTATTTTTCACTTTAGATTCTATCTTTGTTTTTTTTCTTTTTAGGAAAGTATTGACGCTCGAACCAAAAGAATAATTCATGCTTTAGCTCGTTATCGAAATGACGAAGATTTGCTTGTTCAACTTGATGATTTTTGCCAGCATCTTTTTGCTTTCCCCCAGGCTCGTTGGGTTGCTGTTAGGGTATGTGCACATTTTCTCTTTTTCTCTGTTTTTGAAATCCAAATGTTCTCTTTAGTATTTTGTAAAATTATGTCAGTTTTCCCAAATTACCTATCAGTTTTAGATTATGGTATATACTCCTTCCCTTTTAACTCTCGTTTTGCCCCAATATTTTTAAGATAACTTCTAACATGAGATGAATTTTGCTTCTAGAGCTGAATTTTATATTGTTCAATGTTAAAGATGTTTTCATGTGGCCAATATTTAGTGCGCTACTGTTTGGATCCAACTTGGGGAATTTATTTCCATGGCCAACAGAAAATTGTGTCTAAATAAGTAAAAAAAAATCCCTGTTTATGCGCTGGTACTATTGGTATTCTTCTTTAAGTGGGTATTGAAAAGGGAATTTTTTTCAAAAATCTCTAATCAGACTTTAGGGACTTTTGCTTATAGTCAAACATACCAACTAAATTTATGTAGCGTTTTTTTTGTCCCACAAGATTTATTATGTTCTGTCAGAATTTGGCTTTACAGTCCTTCATTCTTACCATATCTTCATGATTTATTATTCTCTGTCATATTTTTTCAGAAATACGGTATTGTAGTGCTAAATATTTTCTTTTATTTTCTCTTCTGTTTTCGTCATTTGCGTTGCCGAATGAAAATTCAATTGAAGCACCTTAAGAACTCCACCCCCCCCCCCATTCACTATGAAATCTTTGGTGTAAAAAAGGTAATTTGTCTTCATTTTCTATTTCTTTGTCGCACTTCTGTGGGCTAAAACAATTGATTTTAGCAGTAAGACAAATAGCAAAAGATCACCATTTTTTAGGGCGCAGCTCGGAATTCAGGACAGCAACGCAATTCTGACATAAGTATAGATGAATCCAGTGAAATATTTGGAAAATTATACCTAATTTACGGCAGGCTAAGTTGTAAAGAGGTATTGAAGGTTTATTTTATTTTTTTTTTTTTGGAAGGCTAAGTATACTTTTCCTGTTACGCAAGAGAAAGTGCTAGGAAGTACTTCATTACTGATTTTAAGTTGAGCAGATAATTGAATAAGCGACTTGTTTTCATGCTCGTGGTCTCAGTTGCCTTAGCTAGCTGGAAGAGGTGGCAAGTCTGTTTTTAGGAACTCGTCTATTTGTAATAAAAGATTCCAACAAACCGGCAACTACAAAAATATGTGCAAAAGTATGAGTAAGTTTGTAAATATCTAAAATTTCTTAGTTAAGGGAGGTAAAGTATATGTATATAATAATACTAGTTTATTTTTATCCTCTTTACAAAACATTGAAAATGCTGATAGAGGACGAGAAAAAGAAAATACACAAAAACACAGAGCAAAAACACAACATAAGAAGTAAAAAACAACGAAGAATGAGTTTACATATCAGTCACACAAAACTACAACATAATGAGATACCTCTGATGAATACCACTATAATTTAAACCCGGACGCAATTCAGAGGAAAATCAACAATACGTTCTTTACGCTTTTGGAATATTAACGAAAGTTCCTCCATTTTCAGGGTAATATTAAAAACTCTGTATTTCTCAGTGATTTTTTAATGTACAAGTACAATATTTAACAGACTAAAAAATAATTCTTCATTCTTAAGCTAATGCACTTCGTATCCATTTGGCTATTTTTTTTCAGGAACAGCATCATAGCTGTTTCTCTGGTTAATTGTTCGTTAGATATTCTAGGAGGGTGTGACATCGCTGCTTTTAAAAGTCAGAGAGTCAAAATCGGACACAACCATACAATCATTTGTAAGAGAAGCGCTTGCTCTTGTTGGCTACTTGGACCCGCCAGATGCACCTGGTTTAAGAGTTTTATCGCTAGATGGAGGTGGAACGCGTGGGGTTCTCATTATTCGAATTCTGGAACTAATTGAAGAGTTGACAGGTGGGTACAAAATCAAGACAAGTAGGCCTAGATAAGCCTTCTATTCAAATTTCTCAACTCTGGAGTATTTAAAATTTTAGGTATTCCGGTTTCTTTTATCATTATAATTATTATGTATTTATTATATATTATTATTATTATTCTATTAATTATTTATAATTGTTTTAAAATATTTAATTATTACTTAAAATTATTTTATTATACAAATTATTTTATTTTATTTTTTTTAGCAAACAATACTTCCGTAATCAAGAAGTGGTCTTAATCTTGTAGATTATCCACTTGTTTTGTTCAGTTCAATATTGTTGTTTTTTGTATTTTTCCTTTTTTTTTTAGAATCTTTTTCCTGGTTTTCAAAAAATCAAAATACATCCAATAAAAAATAAGCTATTTATTTTTCTTTCACATAATCAATTTGTATTTAGACTTTATAATTTGCGATTATTTTTAAATAAAACGTCTTGCTTAATAATAAGAATGAAAGAATAACAAGAATGATGAAAGAAAAGGAAAAAAGGAAAGAGAATCTTCCTGCAAAGACTATCATTATACTCAAAAATTTCCTACATCTGTGAATCTCAGAGCTGAAACCTAAAAGCCTTGACTTAACAGCTATCAACTCTTCCGTTTTTTCCATAATCAGAACACTTTATAAAAAAAAAAAACTACAAAAAGTTTAAAAAAAAATTACATCAGTGAAATACAAGTCAGCGGAAAATCAACTGGATTAGAACGGGCTACGAACATAAACACTATTGCAGCCATTATCTAACAAGCTTAAGAGACTGTATAAAGTCTTGATACGTATAAATTTTGCGTCCAAACTGAAAGATAAAGATGATATTTACAAAATCGAAACAAATCCAAACTAATTAGTTTCCGGTTGGAAAACGTAAAAGAACTTGCGAGTCATAACCAAGAAGAAAATATGAGGAACAAAGACAGAAAAGGCCTTTAAATAATGACTACCAACTCCTGTGCAATCTCTTTTTCTCTTCTTATTCATTTTTAAGGCGTTTTTTTTGTAAAGTGTTCTGATTATGGAAAAAAACTGAAGAGTTGATAGTTGTTAAGTTAAGGCTTTTAGGTTTCAGCTCTGAGATTGGGCCCCAAATTAAGCATTCCATTTTAATTTTCTAGATCTGAAGCATCTAAAGTTTTTTTCTTGACTTAAGAAAAATAAAAGTCGTAATTTATCTTCTACATACTTGTTCTGTGTAATTCTTACTTTCACTTTCAGGATGTCCATCCAATCAAAACTTTGATTGTACCTGTGGTGTCACAACAAAATTATAACAGTTTTTTATGTGTCAGTAACAAAATTATACTGCAATTAAGCTGAAAAGCCTAGCCGCACGCCGTCAAGTGTTGTCTGCCGGCTCAAACTTCAGTTTCTGTTTTTTCGTCTTTTTGTTTTTCTGTTGTTGTTGTTTTTTTTATCAAATTTATTATCTATTTTTTAGTTGGTTCCCTAATTCAATAGATTATCTGATTATTTACATCGCTTCTAAAAGTGTCAACAAAAAGAAGAACGTTCCTTTTTTAATTGTTATTAAATTTGTAGTATTCACAAATTCGTCAGTTAATCTGAAGGATTTTACCGAGCAGTATTGAATAAGGAACTACCAACTTCTTCTGTGCAATTTCTTTTTCTTTTTTTCTGATTTTTGCCCTTTTTAATACTACTACTAACAGCTCACTGTGACGCCAAGCCACATGAGGCCAACCAGCTAATGCTCCTCCTCCATCCCAATCTATTCAAAGCCTCCCTCTTTAGACTCTCCCAGGAAGTTTCCAATTCGTTTAGATTTTTCTTTATGACATCCTCCCACCGTACTTTTTTAACAAATGTTTGGATTCTGGAACTAACTGAAGGATTGATAGTTGATAAGTGAAGACTTGTGGATTTCAGCTTTGAGTTTGACCCCCAAGTTAAAGTTTCTATTGCAATTCTTTAACTCTGAAGTATCGAAAGTTTTAGCCAGTCCAGTTTTTCTTTTTCTTTAAATTGGTGCTACTATGTGATATGTGATATTTTGCTACTATGTGATATTTGATATTTTGAGTCTACGACAAATTGCGAAAACAGCTTGAGAATTGTTGACTACTTTTTCGAAAAGATATGCATTGAATATAGTGAAGTTATGATTCACATATTTAACAACAATTGTATTGGGGGCAGTTTCAGTAATATAACTTTGTGACGAGGCATTAAACGCTGTTGTTTTATTTTGTACGTTATTTTTTTTTGTGGAATTTCTATTTTCAGGACGTCCAACCTATCAAAACTTTGATTATATCTGTGGTGTCAGCACTGGTGCTATACTAGCTTTACTTCTGGGAATCCACAAAAAACCACTAGCAGAATGTGACTATCTATATAGAAAGATGGGCACACAGGTATTTAGCCGAAATCGATCCGATGCCATTTCAAGTCTCGTCCGATCGCATGCATACTATGACACCCTTGTATGGGAGAAAGCTCTTCAGGACAGTGTAGGGTTTGAACCCATGGTTAAGTGCACGAGGAGTGGGTTTTGTCCTAAGGTGAGCTAGTACTCTTTTTTTTCTAATGTGCAGATCAAAGCAGTAGTATGGCTATGTATGCACAAGCATAGCTCAGATATGTTTTTGGGGAGAAGGGGGGGTGGAAGTGTTTGGGAGTGTGCTGTTTTCAGTTAGTTTAATGCTCAATGTGTTCTTTATTTTTTTAGCAAGGGCAAGTTGATGAGTTACAAGACGTTAAATGGCCAGTGAGCCGAATTAGAAACTATAAAGATCCCCGTGTACATTTTTAGTGAAAGAATTTTGTAATTGTCCGAATGAAATTTTCCTTTCCCACAACGCACAAATTAAATTTTCATCTTCTTTTTAAGTTTCGGGTTGATTTTGTCGCACGAAAGCAATTTGTAATTTGGCTCGTTGTATTGTACCACAGTTCATATAATTATCCAGTATGATCATTCCCTATCTCACCCATTATAAAAACCCGGACCGGGGTGCGAGTGCTCCAGAGAACGTAGAAACATAAGCGGCGTCAAATCTTTTCACGGGTAGACAAGTCAGACGCGAAACAATCGGAAACAAGTGGAAACCCGCTATTATGAATAATGCACTTTACGCGAAACAATCGGAAACAAGTGGAAACCCGCTATTAATAACTGCACGAAGAAGTGGGAGGAGCTTTTTGTTCGCACCGAGAACGAAGACCAGAAATGATCTGCGTTAAGCTTACTGGATGATTATATGAACTGTGTATTGTACGTTGCATTTTACTAATACTAGAGGAAGATCTAATGTCATAGGTTTTTTCTCTCTTTTTAATTTGTAAACGAAGGACACATTACAGACCTTTCAATACTGGAAGTAAAACATGAAATTATTCAATATAGGGTTGAAAGCTTGTTTTGAAACATAATTTGCTGATACCTGGGATTCTCCTATATCTTTTTTTTGGGCGGGGGGGGGGGGGGCTATTTCATCTTTACAAGTCATGCCATTTTTTTCTGTTAATCACCAACAATGGTTAACTCTAATCGTCATAAAAATCTCATGTGGAAAGATTTCTTATCTAGCCATTATCGCAATCAACGCGATTATAAAGGGACAAAAATCCCCAATATGGGCTCCCAAAATCATTAACTCCATGAAACAAATAGCAGAGAAAAAACGAAGAAGCTGTATTCATTGTTTTGAATTTATTTGGATCAGGACAAAAATGCTAAAAAAAAACTAGAAATTTGCTAGTTTTATAATCGCTGAGACCTTGAATAGCAAAAAATATTAAAAAAACAGAAATCCATTGAGTCTTTCTTTTATTTGGATTTTCACAAAAAAAAAAACATAAAAAGCTGAGAGTTGGCTGGTTTTGCGATCCGGTGAACTTTAAAACCTCCGTTCCTCCAACGGAATTTTTTTTCTCAGCCAGATTGATTGTTGGGAAGATAACTGGGAGAGTAAAAATATTAGAGATGACTTCTATTTAAATGTTAAAGTAGGAAGTCGAAGAAAAAGAAATATGGAAATCGAATTTCATACATTCTTAAATAAATTTTTGTTAACTTGTTTGTCCACTCACAATAGTTCATAGAACAGCAGAGTAAATTGTTAAAGAAGATGCATTGCTGATTTGATCGTAATATAACAATTTCAGCGTAATATAACAGAATTTCAACACCCAACAGAAGAAGAAGAAGAATTTTCTCGCTGGTACAACGTTTTGGTTTTTTCGTCATTGTTTATGTTTTTTGAGCTTGTTGTTTAGTGCTGAGCTATTTAAAATAATATGAACTAACAAAATTTTAGTTTGTATGTCAAAATGATTGTAGTAATTTTCCATTGCTAGGCTTTATTTTTAGACAGTTTACTAGCGGGTGTGCGGGATTCAGATTTAATCAGATAATGTGAAGTTAAATCACAAAAAGTTCGAAAATAGACTTTTTATTCATTTGAACTGGAGGTTTCATTGCACATTTCTAATGGAAAGGAAAATCAAGGTCATTAAATTAAAGAAGTAGAAAGTATATTTATTAATAATGTTGAGCATTCCGCCCCCTCGCGCTCTCCCCAGCTTGCATTGAAACTTTCCTGGTAGGTTAAAACTCCAGTTGTAAGTTTTTTTTCATGGCCATGTTGGATTTTGTTTTACACAAAAACTTTGGTGATGTTTTCTAAAAATTCAAGACTGTAGTCCTAAGCAGGATTGCCACTGAGAATTTAACAATATCCCATGATTCACAAGCTAAAAAGCCTAAGGTTTGAAGAATCACTCACTGGATATCAAATAATAATATATACTTTATATACTTGTTAAGGGTAATGTTTAATATGTTACACTCAAGATCCCAAGTTAAGAGAGGGAATCTCATGTTATGGGGATGATTCCAAGGAGTGGCAGCCCTGGTCTTAAAATATTTAAGATTACGAATGGGGAACAAAAATGTAAGGATTGCTAGCTGTATAGGATGCCCCTATGTTTCAAACTCAAGTACTTAGTCGTCCAATAAGATATTCCCTCTAAAATTGGGTTTATGTTTATAGTGGAATTTTAATTTCAGGTTGGTGTTGTCTCCTCGGTTGTAAACCAAGATAAAGCTTTTCCATATATTTTCCGAAATTATAATCTACCTCCGCGAAATCAGTCTCGCTACCACGGATCGAGCCGACATCGATCTTGGGAAGCCACAAGGGCTTCGTCAGCAGCACCCGGTTATTTCAGTGAATTTTCTCTTGAAGACAATGTACATCAGGTTTGTAGAAACTAGTTTTAGAGGTATAATGTGTCCCATATTGTGATATATTATGATTGTATTACAGTATGATACAAAAGATGAATTTGTACAGCTGAATTGAAGATACAACAGAAATTGGAAAAAATATTTTTACAAATGAATAAATGAGGTTTTAAGGAAGAAAATATTTTCGCTTCTCTCCATAAATGAATGTTGCCAAAATATTGACTATTTTGGCTTTATGATCTGGAATCTATGAGCTGGTTTTTATAAAAGTATGTTGAATATAACTGTGCTATCACACTCTAGACTCTTTGCTTGATTTTTTTTTTTTTTTTTTTTTTTTTATAAATATTTTTGTTTTATGGAAGGATAAAGATTCTCCAAAGCCATTGTAGGGTGTCGAATCGAAGTTTCAGTTGCTAGGTCTTTTTGAAGGGACAGGTAGGAGGCCTGCTGCCCAATATGAGGCGGCAGCGGAAATTGAGCCCCGGTCCTCGAATTGCGAAGCAGAGCATCAATCCACTGCGCTACCCCAGGATTTTATGAATCTTGAAAGTTAAAATTTGGAGAAAAGATAAAAGTACAATACAACATAAAATATGACCATCACTGATGCTTTGGGTCAGCATTCCCAGCCTTTTTAGTGTCGGGGCCCCATAAAATAGATATAAGAATATAAAATCAGTCACTTCACGTCCCCTTTAAAATCAAATAATTCCAGCCTAATAATTTTTATAATATTAATGATAATTATTTATTTGTACCCACTTTACAAAACATTAAAATTGCTGATGAGTTGAATGAAATCTACTAACTTATGAATAAAAGGTCCTTGCTGACATGTGTGTGTGTGTTTTTTTGTCTCACTAACAGCGGCCCTTTGTCTAAGGAGCTGTGAACTTTCATCCGTGGGGGGTCACGATCCTTCTGGTTGATGAACGATACTTTCAATAAAACTACATAAATAGAAATTAAACATATTTATAAATTGTTATTTTGGGTTCTCTTTTTTTTATTGAGATAAACGTAGGCCTAAATTTGTGAAAACGCTCAGGTATGCCATTAAAAGTAAAACTGAATATATTTAGGCTATAATAAAAAAAAAAACATTTCGCTTCAGTTTATTTTCACAGTGACCAAAGTAGCAAAGTTTGAATAACGTTTGGTCAAAGTTTTAATGCTGAAGCGTTGAATCATTTGGAATTAACTTATAGTCTAGGAATTTTTGTCTGCATTTCCTAGGAAACTATATCTAGTTGACATATTGGCAAACTCTACCTAAAGAATTAAAATTCGATGTATCAAAGTTTTTGCTCAATAATCAATAATAAATGACGTCTTCAAACTTTTTACTTGTGGCTTAAACATGAATTATGGTATTATGTACTGTGTACTTAGTGTTTCTGTTTAGCTTGGGTTTTTAATCGTATTACCTTGCCTTGGCTCCTCCATGGACACATGGGGCGTCAGTCAGGAGTAGCCTGCCTTAAGTGAGCCGCTGCTTAGATGTCCTTCTAGTCTGGTATGAGACTCGTCTGAAGGGCTCTTATGTCACGTGCGTAATCTTGAATAACATATTATCATCTAAAACTGTTTATAGTTTGAAATCACGCACAGTTTAACTGCTTTGATAATGTCATGTTACATAGGTGAATTTGGTCAAATGGTGCTGGTGCTGGCCGTAGAGAGAAAATTGTCGCCCAAAAGCTTCCCAAATTCTTCATTTTGGTTTACCAGAAGTTTAAGAGAAATATTCATAAATCATCAAGTAGTATTTTACTGTGTTAAGAACCAAAATGCCTTCAGACAGCCTTTGATAAAAATATTTGGCAAATATTTTCGTCCTTGGGGATGGAGATTAAAGTTGCACTAATTGCACTAAGCTTGAGAGACGGAAAGACAACTTCTCCACCCTCCTTAGCGTCGACGCTGTCCCATCTTTTGACCCAGATCTGATAAGAGCTGCATCGTCAAATAATTATTCAAGCGTAAAATTACCATACAATAAAAAAATGAAACCCAAAACGAGCAGAAACTAAGAAGGGTAGGGCTGACTTCTCTTAAAGTAGAGAAGGACAAGAACAGATTTGGTAGTCATACATCTTTTGTTTACAGTCAAGTACGCTCAAGGGTTTAACAAATGAATTGTCTTCCCAAAATTTTTCGACGGTAAATCAATGTTTCCGCTTCTATGATATTTTCTATCAATTTTTATTTGTTCAGTCTCGGCTAGCAGCGAAAAAACACTTCTAAGTTATATATTTTTATTATTCCCCTAATATGCTGTTTCAAATATTCTTTCTACACGAATCTAAAGTAATATGCAGTCGCTTATATAATGCATAGAAAAGAGAAGATGGAAACAGCATAGTCTTAGCAGGGTTGCCACTACCCGTAGCTATTCCACATTTTTAGACAGTGATGCACGCTCAAGGGATCATTGAACGAATTATAGTTTTCCAGGGAGCAAATCAGCTCTATTATCATCCCTTAATCCTACATGAATCAACATTAATATTTAGCTGTCTTTAATATAATGGGCCATGTTCGTCTTTTACAAGGTTGCAGCTACCACTGCAACCACAAAAGAGAAGAGAAAATAGAAATTGCACAGTCACAGCAGGGTTGCCACCACTGGCAGCCATATCACCAAATGAATTATTGGTGATAATTCACCCCGAAATTTTCCTGGAAGTGAAGTAGTCTTTTTGCTAAAGACCTCCACTTTTCAACCCAAACTACAGCTACAGGAGACTACAACTACAGGAAAAAATCCTTTTACACTTCTACTATTATGGATTTTCATTATTCTTAGTCCTTTATGGTCAAGCATTGGTTCCATATGAATCCAGGGTAATCTTGATTTGCCTGTATAACTTTATTAGAAGAAGAAGTGGTAATGCTAGGACAAAGTCTTGGGGCGTATAGTCTTTGTTGGGGTTTACAGGGAAATAATAATGTCCAACTCATTAGTTGAGTCATTTTGACACATCGACCGGATCAAATAAATTCTAATTTTCTTTGTTAATCTATTTTTTGTTTAATTCTTATTTGTTTTTTTTTATTGTATTAGCAGTTTTCATTTGTTTATTTTTGTTTGATTCACGTTGTGAAAGTTTAAAGATTAAATACCGACACCTGTGAAATAGGAACGCCGAGCACTTTGGTACCAACTTGACATACTCCATACTAAGATGTAATGAGAACATTCTCAATTATGAAGCATAAAATAGAAAAATGTCTTCGTGCTATAACATTGTTAATACATTATAATCAAAAACAAGCAGTGTAATCTGGCATTCAGATCGGTCAATAAGTTTTGTAACTGAACCTTTCAGTTAGTGCCGAAAGTTCTTGAATATTATTCCTTGATTTATTATACCTTACCATTCTGCGTAGTAGGGCTTACGAGATTATTTTTTTTCTTTAAGGTAACTGAAATTTAAGGTAACCATAGAGAAGAAGTTGAAAATTATGAAAATATAAAAGAATTTAAATGGTGGAAAGTCCAATCGCGTATAAAAATATAGAAATAAAAACATAGACCTTGGGTTAGGTTCTGATAGTTTTTGTAATCGGCTTTGACATAAATAAATTGTAAGATCATACTGGCTATACATGACGTTCAAAAACGAAGACGAAGGATAATTAAGAGACAAAAAGAATCAACAACAACGAGAGCAATTTTCAACCAGTGAAAGAGGAAAACGAAACAAAGTAGATGTCTTGATAAATACCTCGAAGACGGCCAAGCCGTCTTTAATGTCGATCGTTAATGTTTAATGTTGAAGACGGCCAAGCCGTCTTCCTTTCGAATTTACTCACAAAATCCAAAAAAAAACAACTTAAAAAGGAGATAAAATCAAGTTGATTTGTTTGTTGTTTCTTTGTGCTATTTCATTTTCATATTTTGTATGTTTCTCTTTAGCAGCCGGATTTCGTGTCATCGGATAGAACTAGTATCTTCAGGTGTCGAATATTCAGTTTATTTCTATTTTAGAAATGATTTGAAAAATGTATATATTTCTCTAGCTTGCAAAATTATGTTTGAAATCAAGAAAAGGTTTTTGTTTTTGAGCCGGCGGAAGTTTATTATTGTTACAATTGTTCTAGATAGGTATTGATTTGAGTATTTGATTTTCTTGTTAGATTTCTTTTAATGATATTTTTGCAAGAATTCTGGTAATTTCGTTTTCAACCATTCATATTGGCTGGAATTCTTATAGCGACGTCGGAAAACCGCACTTTACGAAAACGATATATTCTACTTTGTTTTGCAAAGTTTCAGAGGAGTTTCCGATTTTGCATTATAACATTGTTACCTTCATCTGGAAATTCGAGCATAGAATATGAATTTGTAGATTAAGCTATTTGTTATGTCTTATTTTAGGACGGAGGCTTACTAACGAATAATCCGACATCAATTGCCATCCATGAAGCTAAAAATCTATGGCCTCGGTCAAAAATTCACTGCGTCGTATCTATAGGCACAGGAAGAAATCAGCCTTTGTCTACAATGGAGGTGACTATGCCAACAGGAACATCTTTGAAACAAAAGCTTGTCAAAGTTATTGACAGCGCAACAGATACTGAAAGTAAGTTGCATTTTTTTTACGGCTTAGGTTTGCTATATCGCCAGAATTTTTTTTTTATTCTTCCGTAATTTTCATCATATTCTGGATTATTTTTTTTTGGGGGGGGGATTTTAAAGTTTTAATGTATTTTTTTTTATTACGGATCAAATCCTTTAGGAAGGGCTTGCTCAATGNTTTTTTTTTATTACGGATCAAATCCTTTAGGAAGGGCTTGCTCAATGATAAATTAAATGGCAAAATTACTAATCTTGTGGAAGTAAAAAGACAAAAATAGTGCGTTCGATTATTTCAATTATCCAATAAGCTCGAGCACTTATCCTTAGCGTTTCACGGGATAAAACGACGTCAGATGTTAGAAGGATCACCACTTGAAACGGTCAGGCTTAATTATTGGATAAGTTACATCTGCTAACCCCGAAACTGCAGGACAAGCAACGTCATATGTTTGCACAAAATTCATTTTTTTTTCTCAAAAATAGACTTAAGATATTTGAAATTATATGCTGAAAGGACAGTAATTGTGAAGTGTGGCACACATTACGGTACTCTAAATAAGATATGTTTGAAGTTGAGTACACGTGATTAATGCTGTAATTCGCCTCGTAGCCATAGCGTTCCAGTTGACAAGTTGCTGAATAAGATTTTGTTATTATTTTTTACAGATTATACCCGGGGTAGTTAAGTCGGATAAGGCATAAGGCATGCTCGAACCCACTGATTATTATGATAGTCAAGCATAATTTTATTCCAGTTGAGCGCTGCCTTGCAAATTCATTTCCGTTAGTCCTTCTTTTTCCACAACTCAGCGAAAGCTCCGTAATTATTCTATTCCAGTTTAGCGCTGCCTTGTAAATTCATTTCCATTAGTCCTTCTTTTTCCACAACTTTTTCCGAATGCTCCGTACAGAGCTTTCAATATTAGGTAATATTACTGAAAAAACCGTGTGTGTTGAATCTTAGAAAATAATCTATCTTTAACAAAACATTTAAGCCTAACATTTGATTCTAAAAATGATACAGTTTTAATGACGGTTAGGAAGTATAGAAGAAAGGGTCTAAAAAATAAATAAATACTAAAAGAGACAGTTCTTAGATCCTACCCCATTTTTTTTTCCTTTGAAAGAAATAACTGTAGCTCCCTCTAAAGAAATTTGTGAAAGATGTAAAGTTGTCTGTTTCAGCAATTGGCTATTTCTTTTTCAGTCATTTTATAAAGATTGGAGCCAATCCCTGCTCATATTTTCACTTTGGAGAGCCTGTATGAATATCCAAGAACACGATAACAGATTATGCATCGCTTAAATTGGGATAATATGGCCCAATATTTGTTTCCTGAATGTTTGTAAGGAAATTATAAATTAACACTCTAAAGATTGGTAGAATTGACACATTAAGAAGTCTAATGGACACAATTCAGGGGGCCCAAATGGTATGTTTTTCAGAAAGTGGCAATGCTGGTCTTTGGCATATGGGAAAACAAATACGGAAACGCATATCATTTGAAGCAGAAAAGTATGCAGGTTCAATTGGTATTCAAATTTTGTCTATTTGAGCACTTTTCAGGCTATAGGTGTTTTCAAACAGAAAAGCTATTCGAAAGTTCAAAATCTACCAAATGTCCCTACTTATCACTTGTGTAAAGCTAATTTCTAGACATTCTCAAGTTTGTTTTAATCTTTCCTTGATCTTATTATTTTTAGGACTATAATTATCATTTTGTAAGTGATTTTGTGTTTTCAAACTGTTTTGTAACAGAGACGATTCTTATTTCTTTGTTTTTTCCAATGGTGTAATCAAGAGGAATGACTGTTCCTTCGAAAAAAA
>JAQQPU010011667.1:0-19881 GCA_029168905.1 Artemia sp. Kazakhstan ARC1039
ATTTTTTATAAATAACGTCATAGCTTTCAGAAATTAGCCTACAATGACCAAGTTTTCTTTTTAATTTTTTTTTTTAGCTGTGAAAAAAAATGAACACGAATGGAACTACATATCATTCAAACCGTCAGAATTTCCTTTACACGCTGTTAATAAAAACAAAGTCGAGACTTGTATCTGCAGGAATATATAAGCGTTTGAACAAGAAAATCCCCCCCTCCCCCAAAAAAAATTCTGAATAGTGGAGTTTTACTCGAAATATTTTAAGACAACCTATAATGTTTATCTCACTAAACCATAGATCGCTCTTTTCTGAATCAAATCATGTATTTACATTCTATACAACTAACATTTTTAACCAGAAAAAAAATACAGATGCCTCGTTCTGCGATCGCATACGAAAATTCGGTATATTTTTTATGCTCTATTTGGATTCTGCTCGTCATTATGAGTAAAACCATGTGCCTCTTTTCCAAAAAATCCTACTTCTTGAGCAACTATTTATTTTTCTGTACGAGTAGATACAATCTGGCTTATTTAAGCTCATGCACGAGTCCCAAGGTGGCGAAGCCGTGTGAACGCGTGGTGCAGAGGTGAGTAAGGCTGATTTAAGATACTATTTGTCTTTAAATCCCAGCGTAGCAGAGGCCCTTGATCCAATTGGTTAGATTGGGTCAACGGCTGCTGATGTTATAGACGGCAACCGTCATGATCAGCTGAAAGTCAGGTTTAGACGACTGCATTAGTAGTTTAATATAAAAAAAAAAATAAAAATCAATTATTTAAAACTGAACATGAAACGGTGGCTCAAATCTCTTTTTCTTCTTCGTCTTCGGATTTGTTCTGATTCACATCAGAAAGTAGGCCTTTTTGGGGGTCAGCTCCTCACTTGCATGCGCTGTCACAAAAACCTATTTTGGAGCATTTGCATTGCCAGCCACACCTCGTCTTGTCATAGTTGCAAAAAGATAGCGATGCTAGCCCTTGCGGCATCGCAGAAACTAGGTCTGGCTTCAGTTCATTGTCTTCAATTCTCCAGCAGGAGGCTTCAATACACGGCTTATGGTTTTGGATCCAAATCAGTGACTGGAACATGCACCTTCTCAAATGAAGCAGAAACAAGATATAAGTGGGTGGTAAAAGCCACAAATCCTCTAATCTTGAATTCAAATGTGCTCGAAAATTATTCAGACTTTTGAAGTTAGTCGCACTTCTACCATACAGTGTAACCAAAAGCTGCTTACAGACGTTGACTAAACCATCGCTTTGCACAGATGATGGCTTCTCTGCAAGGGCTTGAACTTTTTCACCCAAAGGTCCCAACACAGTTTCTGAAGACTCACCAGCTCGAAAAAAGCGAACCTTTCCAATTCCATACAGAAAGCTTGTGGTGTCACATCCACTCAAGCTGTGGCCAAGCGGCAAGGGGTTGCAAAATGTTACTCCTAGTTTTTGTGCTCCCTTATGAATAGGTATGCAGTAGGACGGAAATTTAACCATAGCTGCTTGAGGATGAGACTAGCAAAACACTGGAAATAGTATGCAGCTAGTCAGACGGTATCAGTGTCGTTGGATTGTATTATCACAAGTGTGCTCTGTCGTCTTGCGGCAACTGGTGTGTGGTATAAGACCCGAGTGTCTGCTTCCTCATTGCAAAACGAGAGGTCGTCATCTACAGAAATTCCATGGGGCGTAACGGTAACAGCTATATGTCAACTCTAGAAATTTACAACAAGATGAACCATCAGACGGGTCAAAATTTTGTACTCCCAGACCTCGAAAAGAACTTTCAAGAGTCGACCTTTGGCTGAGTGACTACTGAGAATCCCGTCCCAGAGTGTTGCAGTTTTGTTGGAGGAAGTGAACGGGCTGGAAATATTTCCTCTAGGATCCCCTCTTCTTTCTCGAAAGCCATATGCTTCTTTGAGATTAAACGAGTATTTATCACGGGCTCTATGGTGACTAAGACCTTCATGCCTGTCACCAACCAAATGGATAGACTAAGAAGCTTCGGTTATGTTCCTAAGAATCCCATCGTAAACTCTTATTCCAAAATCTGCTAGCGTCTCATTTTGTTGTGGTCAATAACACCTTATGACACTCATTACATTAACTATATATTCAGATCGAGGAGTATTCAAAAAGCGTATGTGGAACCATTTTTGGCCATGAATGAAAGCCAGACTATTGCAGAATGTAGTTCAAGGGTGTTGACTTTGTACCAGTACGAAGCTGAGCCTCCCTACGACTTGGTCATAATACTTCAAGTGAGACCGGATATGACTGTAGCTTGTACTTCAGCAGCTCACAGAGGGACGAAGTTTGTGTTGAATCTGTAAGACGTAGAGCTCGTTTAAGTAGCTCAGTTTCCCCAAAATATTTTTTTCGGGCTCTTTCTTTTTTGGCAGCAGAGACGAAAGTTTCTACTGTGCCAACTTTTACTTTCGTGGATGTCCCTTCGAGGTACGAGCTCATGGCTTAGAAGCTAATTTCTCAGAAGTTCAGCAGATAATTTGTTACGGCTTCTGGAGCTGTATCCCTTGTCATAAAGTTGTGCAGCTCAATTCTCGTCGTCTTGAATAGCTTTCCAAACAACTCAATCAAATCCTTAACCTGATTTCTGCCTTTTATTGCCAAATTCGTAAATGCAGTAGTTTATGATGCTTCATTGCCTCGTCATCCGTATTCATGTTTGGTTTCAGTGTTCTGGTGACTATTGCAAGAAAGGGGAGAGTAGCCAGATATCGATCCCTGGCATTTTTATTCGTTGTTGCACGAACGATACCAGAAACTCCTCGATGACCTTTGATGTCCAAATTCACAGTCAACTCTAAAGCCAGATCGCATGTAATGCTGCAAAACGACTCGGTTGTTTTCCTAACAATGAAATTGTCACTTATAAACTCTCTGTGAACTTCTTGCACTTTTCTAGGCAGGTGTAGCATTTCTTCTAGGTAGTTAAGCTCAGCTGCGGCATGTTTATGGTTTCCAGATGTGAAAAGCATCGGAATCATCTCTTTTGTGGTGTTTAAGTGTGATCCCCAGTCCGCACCTCTTTCAGCATGAAGATAGTCGTTTCCGGCACGGATAAGATCTAACTAGTTGATCCAGAGGCCATGATTCCTTATTGTAGATCAGGACTCGTCATACTTCGAGAAAAGTGGAGCAATACTGTCCAAAGCATCTCCTATCTGTTCACCTGCTTCAGAATTAGTTTTACTTTTGAAGTGTTCAATTGCATTACTCTGGATTTGAAGTCTCTCTACTGTAAAAGGCACTAAAACGAAGCAGGTTGTTTCAAGCTAATTCTCAAATGCCTCCAACAAGAGTGCATTCATTCCTCCATAGACCTGGAAGAGAGCAGGGAGTGCTTAGTGCAAGTTCTTTCCTGAAAAGATCTTATTCGAAATACCTTTCCTGAGAATCTCTGCCGCAACAATAACTTATTTTAGTCCTGCTCCATCCATGAGAGATCCAACCGCTTTCAAATAGTTCATGAGCTTTTGAAAACCACCCAATAAGAGAACTAGATTAGGGAGTTTTTTGCGCTGGGACTTTCGAAGGCCATAACGTATTTCATAAAGAGCTAGATCCTGACTTATGACCGTGTACTTGTTTCCAAGCTTCGCTGCTGTTTTATGACAGATACTAATGGCAGAGGCTACGACTTCACAGGATGTCAGTGAATAGGGAAGGAAGGGTTAGTAAACTATGGGGGTTTTGCCACACCAGAAAGAAACGATTCTTGTGTTGAAGGCCTTCCAACTGGAAGTTGCTTCTTCAAATTCCACTTCATGAAGTTTCGTAGGACACAACCTTCAAAGTGTCCAGCAGTGGTCTTGGTTCGGCACCGAGAATGGCATTGGAGTCTCGTAACAATTTTTAAAAAAAGTAAGTATGGAAGCAGAGTCGCAACGTCGCGTTTTCTTAGGTATTTTAAACTTCCAAGTATGTTCACAAGCTTGAGTGCCAAATGGAGTTGTCGGTAACCATCTGTCAAGTTCTTTACCGGGGATTCCTCCCGAAACATCCCCTCGATACACCAGTCACATCAACAGATCTCTGAAGTTTGTAGGAGACGTTGACAAGCAACCTGTAGAAATTAAATCATCGTTAAAATTCAGAATTAAACACAAAATTTTTCAATAATAGTAAAAGTCCAAGATTAAATCTGGATTAATTTGGACATGGAAAGTAGCCTACATCAGTCCCAAGCTGTGGAACCCTCGGTCGGAGGGAAACAGGAAATGAAAGAAACTGAATGTGAAGAAAACACAACAATTGTAACACAAGAATGAAAACCCAACGATGAAAACACAACAATGAAACAACATTACTAAGCTAGAAAACAAGGTGTACCTCACGCAAAACAAATGAAACCCCCGTAAAATCGTTGTGGCCGGAATCCTTACCTTTAGCTATATCAGGTAAATATCTTAAATCCTTTCCTTGTTATTTTGTAATTTTCGCTATTTTATGCAACTAGAACCCGATATGTAAGATGCTCAGTTTTTTTTATTGCTATGGAAACCAAATTCTTCTGGCATCACGGCATCTGGTGTTGTTTTCTTTTCCTGGTTAAAAATATTAAATATAGAAACTGTAAATAGAAAATTTGATTAAAAAAGAGGGATATATCGTTTGGTGACATAAAAATTATAGGTCATGTCGAAAATACTTCGAGTGAAATGCCACTATTTAGAAAATTCTCTTTTTTTTGGGAGGGGGATTTTCTTGTTCAAACGACTATATATTCTTGCAGATTCAAGTATCGACTTTGGTTTTATTAACAGCGTGTAAAAGACATTCTGACGGTTCGAATGATGTGCAGTTTCATTCGTTTTCATTTTTTTAACAGCTAAAATAACTTTTAAAAAAAAACTTGGTCAGTGTAGGCTAATTTCTGAAAGCTATGACGCTATTTAGAAAAAATAAATAGTTGGTCAAGAATAAAAAATTTTTGAAAAAGAGGCACATGGTTTGACTCGTAATTCCAAGCAAAATTCAAATAAAGCATAAAACAATATACTTACGCATGCAAAAATTTCAGAAAAACCGAAAAAACTAAGAAAAAGTACATTAAAAAACCTTTTTTTCAAAATTAAATAGGGATTAACTAAAAACTAAAGGTTTTGAGGAAAAACTAAGAATACTAGGTGAAAGTAATTGTTCTTAGGATTCAGAATATGTCAAGCCTATAAAGTTTTCAATTTATTTTACCACGTAAAAAAATTAAGAGCGGTATGACGTCACTGTAGGCCAAATTTTACTTTATAGGCTAAAATGACCGTGTTCTACATGTGTGCAAACTTGTGCACCCCAATAATCGATGTAAGCACCCCCGATTACCTTAAAACCCAAACTCAAACTAAATGCAGCTGTTGTGAGCGACCCCTACCCTTTTTTGTAACAATAGCGAGCCTTGGATCACTGACTATAAGAAGATAGGCTTCCACGCTTTCTCCTCCGCATCCACAATTTATTACTTTCAAGGTAACAACTACTGTAACAATGCGTCGAGAATGATAATTTTTTCCAAAAAAATTCACCCCTTGACATATTTCTTGAGGAATGAGGGCTGTTGGTCTGAAACATCAAAAGTGACAATTAGGATCTTCATTTTCACAGTTTTCAAGTTTTCGAACAGATATTTTTTTCGAAAACCTTTCCCCCAACCTTCCACTTTTGTGCAGGCTGGCAAATGAATATGAACTTTTATTTTACACTTAAAATGTCTCTCCTTTTAGTGGGCTCTTCTGATTTTCTCCCCAGATTATATCCCCTCCCCAATTTACCACCAGGGGCGTAATCTCGTTAAAATCCAGTTGACAAAGTTGGAACTGATTTTTCGAAGTCATCTGAAAATGACCAAGTTGACAGAATGAAAAACGAGCCACATAGTGCCATAAAGGTAAAGGTATACAAAAGAAAGCTGATCTCTTTCTGTGGCTGCTTGAATTACATAGGCTGTCTGAATCTTGACAAAGTTTTGAAAACATTCAATTTCAGCTGGAGGTGAGAGGGGACATACTGAAATGTGATGAGCATTTGGAACCTCCCGCCCCCCTGTCCAATAAAAAAGTATGCCCCTGTTTACCACGCAATTAACACATTTCCGAAAAGCGTTTCTTAACAATTTTTTTAGATAACAATTTTGTATCTATGAGCTAACAAAATCATTAGCAAATGGTTGGTTAACAATTGGACAGTGGAAATGACCTTATTTTGCCGATCATGAACATGAACTAATGCATGCTGGAACACCGACCTCGATATGCGCATCCTTTTAGCTTTGTGAACGTAAAAGTTGAGCAACTAAAAGCCTTGTGTTCGGAGAATGTTTTTTCATCCAACCAGATGCTATTTCAAGGGAAATAAGCTTGGATTTGAGATGCAAAATAATTATAACGTTAAAGGGGTGGCACTTCAGGTAGAAGTATATGGAAGGGGGGAGCATTTATTTTCTTCAAAATTTGTTAATGAAGTGAATAGAAAAGACATTTCCAAAGTACCGACGGAGGGGGTGGGGGGTATTTTTTGGTGATTTTATATTTTTTCAAGAAAACACCAAAAAAGATGTTTTTCAAAATAAGGGGTGCTATTGCTCACTCCCCCTATAATTGGTTCCACTGCACAAAATATATAATACAAGCCACGAAATATTGTCAAAATCTACTTTTGAATGTTCCAAATTGAAGGGTATTTTTTCGACCCTTTAAAAGTTCGTTTGAACAAAAATATGAATATTCGTATCTTCAGCCCAGCTAAGTGTTTGTCAGAGACAATCCTTAGTACTAAAAATAGGCAGAGTGGCAAGAAAATGTTCCTTAATTATCTGTATTCTGTCAATAAAGTAATCAAATGTTGCAACAGGTCTAGTAATTTGACTATCGCTTAAGGGATTTGCCATGTAAGAGTATTTTGAGCGATCGTGCCATTCCAGCTGATAAAAGTATAATTTTTTTTCCAATTTTGAAACAATTAGAAAACAGCTAATAAATGACTAATCAAGAATTGGATGGATTAAGTAATAGAACATCTAATTTTTAAATTTCATTGTATTTAATTTAGGCTCGTATAGAGCCGCTAGGTTCTAATCGCAAATTTTTGTTACAGAAACCAAAATTTCATATTATCATTTATGCAAGTATACCGCCTTTGAAATCTTATCATCAAGTAAATAGGTGAGCCTCGTTAATGAAAAATTGTGAAAATGAACTATACTTCCTGTTTCGCCACGTTTGCTTAGGTCAAATTTGTTTCCCTGATATTTAAAGTTCTTTTAATGCCTAAGATCAATCAGTTCAAGATTAGAGTTTCTTGTTTTAAAACTTTCAAAAGCGGAAATGCATAACCCTGTACATCTTTAGATAGGATAGAAATGGAATCACTAAAGAATAAGTAAATATGGAGGAACTATACCCTTGAGGTCCAAACTGGCGGTGCTGATCCCTGTTTCGTGGCCCTCCGCCAAGAAGTACAATAGGGGGCTGGGGGCGATCCATCCTGTGCTTTCGCACACCCTTCGTGCTTCGTGCGCCCTTACAGAGTCACACCACTGACCCGCGTCCAAAACCCAAATGACTAGCCACACCAGGGATCGAACCCATGTCCCTTGGGACAAAAAATTCTCAACCGAGAGCCCGTCCACTTAGCCAGGATGAAAAAAACCTGAAAGAAGCTGAATGAAAAAAAAATTGTCAAAAAATCTCTTCAGTATAATGGGGGGGGGGGAGATGTCCAATCCAGAAATTACTTAATCTTTTATTTTTACTTCCAATAATTAATCAAAACTCCAATATAGCTCCAAACCCTCTTATTTGTAATTTAAACACCTTATAAGCGCTGATAACGTCCCATTCCTAGTAGTAACCATGTATATAGTCTGGGAAGAGATTAAGGACGAGATCCCATAATGTGAGTAAACACACAATATTTTAGGACTTGATATTCAGGGCCGAGATGGTATCATGCAACTACATTAGTTTCTGTGTCAACATCCATTTCCTGGACCAATCAGAGAGAATGAATACGAAACCTACCATTCTGGTGCATGAATACACAATGCAGTTGCAACGGGACATGCCTTACTACGGGCAGGTATCTATTACTACAGATGGTAAATGCCCAGACAGGCAGGCATCCATTACTAAAGACGGTAGATGGCATACCAGACTGGTTTCTATGGGTCAAAAAACTTAACTAAAAACCTTGGTATAGCGTGTTCAAAGGTTTTTTGGACTGTTTTGTAAAATGGTTAACAGCCAAGCTTTTGTCTAATAGCATTCAAAGGAAGATTTAATGATAGCATATGGTATTAGACATAAAAAATTTGTATCATTTGCGTATAAATAACTCTATTTGCGAAAAAGATATTCCATTGGCATAACTCTGCAATGAATGATCTTAATTGGAGATTGAATAATAGGGGTGAAACAGAGTTCGATAATATTTTTAATTGGATTGTATGAAGGAGGTAAAAGAATGATTAAACTGCTTACCAGTTAAAGTAAGCCCGATGGGGTTGCTAAATCTGAGGGAATTTATTATAAATTTGGAATAACATCGTTGGCATCTATCTACGGAAACGATAATTTTAATCTTTTCAAACGATACTAACAATAGGCAGACTCGCAAGAAAATTTTCCTTCATTATCTTTATTCTGTTAATAAAGTAATCAAATGTTGTAACAGGTCTAGCAATTTGACTCTTGCTTATGGAATTTGCCAAGTAGAAGTATTTTGAACGGTCGTGCCATTCCAGCTGATGAAAGTATAATTTTTTCCAACTGTGAAACAATTAAAAAACAGCTAATAAATGACTAATCAAGAGTTGGATGGAGTATTTAATAGAAAATCTAATTTTTAAATTGCAATGTTTTTAGTATAGACTTGTGTAGAGCCGCTTTGTTCTAATCATGAATTTTGTTACAGAAACCCAAATTTCATAGTATCATTTATGCAAGTATACCGCCTTTGAAATCGTATCATCAAGTAAATAAGTGACCCTCGTTAATGAAAAAGTTGTGAAAATGTGTTATACTTCCTGTTTCGCCAAGTTTGCTCAGGTCAAATTTGTTTTCCTGATATTTAAGTTTCTTTTAATTCCTAAAATCAATCAGTTCAAGATTAGAATTTTTTGTTTTAAAACTTTCAAAAGTGGAAATGAACAACCCTTTACATCTTCAGATAGGATAGAAATGTAATCATTGAAGACTAAGAAGCTGAATTGAAAAGAAATCGTCTAAAAGTCTCTTCAGAATAATATCTGTTTTAAAGCTAGATAGATAAAATAGGTCTTACTCTGGTCCTTTAAATTAGTGGGGGGAGGGGAGAGTCACTCCAGAAATTACTTAACCGTTTTTTTACTTCCAATAATTAATTGAAATTCTAATATATATATCCAAACCCTCTTATTTGTAATTTAAGCACCTTAAAAGCGCTGATAACTTCCCATTCCTAGTAGTAACCATGTATATAGTCCGGGACGAGATTACATAATACGAGCAAACAAACACTATTTGGGTCTATATTATCAGGGACTAGATGGTATAATGCGACCACCCCAGTTTCTGTGTCAACAGCCATTTCGTGGACCAATCAGAGAGAACGAATGCGAAACCTACAAGCCGGGTGCATGAATATACAATGCAGTTTCAATGGGACCTGCCTTACCATGGGCAGGCATTTATTACTACAGACGACACATACGTTAACAGACGGGAAGGCACTTATTACCACAGACGGTACATGGCTTACCAGACTGGTTTCTATGGGTCAATAGACGTAACTAAAGACCTAGATATAACGTGTACAAAGGTTTATTGGACTGTTCTGTAAAATGGTTAACAGCCAAGCTTTTGGCTATTAGCATTCAATGAAGGTTTAATGATAGCATATGGTATTCGACTTCAAAAAGTTGTATCATTTGCATAAAAATAACTCTATTTGGTAAATAGATATTCAATTAGTATAACTCTGCAATGAATAATCTTAATTGGAGATTGAATAATAGGGGTGGAACAGAACACGATATAATTTTTAATTGGATTGTATGAAGGTGGTAAGAGGGATTAAACTGCTTACGAGTTGAGGTAAGCCCGAAGGGGTTGCTAACTCTTAAGCAATGTATTATAAAATTGGAATAACATCGTAGGCATCAAATTACCGAATCGATTATTTAATTGGATTATACGAAAGTGGTAAAAAAGGGTTAAACTGCTTACCAGTTAAGGTAAGTCCAAAGGGGGTGCTACCTCTTATGCAATTTAATATAAGTTTGGAATAACATCAATGGTATCAATCTACGGAAACGAGTATTTTAATTGAATTGTATGAAAGCAGTAAAAAGGGTTAAACTGCCTTCCAATTCAGGTAAGCCCGAAAGGGGATGGTAACTCTTGGGCAATTTGATGTAAATTTGGAATAACGTCATCAGTTTCATTTACGGAAAGGATAATTTTAATTGGACTGTATCAAAGTAATAAAAAGGATTAAAATGCTTACCAGTTAAGGTAAGCCCGAAGGGGTTGCTTACTATTAGGCAATTTATTATAAATTTGGAATAGCATCATTGGCATCAATATACGGAAAGTATTATTTTAATTGGATTGTATGAAAGTAGTAAAAAGGGTTAAACTGCTTACCAGTTATGCTAAACCTGAAGGGGTTGCCAACTCTTTGAAAATTTATTATAAATTTGGAATAACATCGTTGGCATCATTCTATGTAAATGGTTAAAGATGACCTTGTGACTTGACCTAGCTTTACTTCTCAACTGCGTTTTGTATAATACACAAGTAACATTTGAGCAGTGTTGTCAACATAAAATAGGAAGTACACTAAAAAGTTGATACTCATAAAGATGTAGATGCCAAGGAAAGAATTTTAATAAAAAAATTCAGAACAATCCTTAGAAATTCATAGAAATAAACTAGTGAGATGACTGGAATATGCTTGCGGCCCTACCAATTGTACTCTATGCTTGCTCATAGGCACGACACGGCCTTCCCACTGGTACTCTATGGCAGGTTATCGACACTATCTAGTCCATTGCATGAATTAATTCAGTATTTTTTACGCAGTGGAAGGATAAACTTATAATTCATATCTTTAACAAAGTGAAAAAGGAGCATTTTAAGAAAGTGTGTTCACATGATAATGCTATTGTAACTTTGAGTGCTGACAAGGAGAAGTATTAACTAAGAAACAAGTAAAATCGGTAGCACTATCGGAAACGTATGCTCGCATTGTCATAACAGTGATAAATTAATTTTTTTTGTGTCTAATACATCAGATAATATTCTCAAAATCTAAGCAACAGAGTGAATAAATTTTTCATCATCATCTTTTGTCAGATATGCTTGATAAAATTAAGTAAATCTAAATATCAAAGTGAATAAATTCTATATCTATGTCTTTTGACAGATACATTTCATAGCACTGACCAAATCTAAATATCATACTGAATAAATTCTTTATTAACTTCTATTGTTGGATACATCAGGTATCATTCCCTAAATCTACGTATCAGAGTGAATAGATTCCTTATCATCGTCCTTTGTTAGATATGCCTGATAAAATTGAAGAGATCTAAGTATCAGAGGGAATAAATTCTGTATCAATGTCTTTTTACAGATACTTCTGATAACACTGATAAAATTTTAGTATCGAGGTTAACAAATTCTTTATTAACATTGTTTGCCGATATCATTTGTTGGATACGTCTGATAACATTGACAAAATATATGTATTAGAATTAATACATTCTTTATCAACATCTTTTGTGGGATAGGTCGGGATAAAATTGATCAAATCTAAGCATCAGAGCAAATAGACTTTTTATCAACATCCTTTGCCGGAAATTGCAGTTAACATTATCAAGTCCTAAGTGTCAGAGTGATTAAATTCGGTATCAACATATATGCCAGATACATCTGATAAAATTTACTAAATCTAAGCATCAGATTGAATAAATTCTTTATCAATATCTATTGTCAGACACATCGCATAACATTGACAAAATCTAAATATCAGAATGAATATTTTTTTCTATCAAAATCTTTGTCAGATAAATTGGATAAAATTGACAAATCCAAATATCAGATTGAATAAATTCCTTATCAACGTCTTTTGTCAGATACATCGGATAACATTATCAAAATCCAAGTATCGGGGTGAATGAATTCCTTATCAACTTCTTTTATCTGTTACATCAGATAAAATTCACAAAATCTAAGTATCAGAGTGAAAATATTCTTCATCACTGTTTTTTATTAGACATGCCTGATAAAATTGAGAAACTCTAAGCATCAGAGTGAAAGAATTCTTTATCAATATCATTTGACAGATACTTTTGATAGTACCAGAGTGAACAAATTCTTCATCATCGCCCTTTGTCAGATATGAATAATTGATAAATTGAGAAACGCTAAGCATCAGAGTGAATAAATTCTTTATCAATGTCTTTTGACAGACACGTTTGATAACACTGACCAAATCTAAGTATCAAAGTGAATAAATTCCTTATCAGCGCCACTCTATTGAATCTAAATTATCCGAACGTTTTGCATGTCTCTCCCACAATGAGTCTGTGTATGAACTGGTTTGCTGCCATCTACAACCATTCTCACCTACATTCAACGTAACGATGCATAAAGTCAAAATTAATAAAACTTAGATTTTATGAATGTTATCTGATGTATCCGATAAAGACGTTAATAACGAATCTATTCACTCTGATACTTAGATTTTGTCAATTTTATCCGATGTATCTGACAAAATATGTTACCAAAAAAAATTATTCAATCTGAGACTTCGAGTTTGTAAATTTTATCCAATGTCTCCGAGAAAAGGATGTTGATGTAGAATTTAATTCCTCTGATACTTAGAGTTTGATAAAGTTATCCGAAGTATCCAGAAAAGGATGTTGATAAAAAATTCATTCTCTATGACACTCAGATCTTGTCAATGTTATCCTACGTATCCGACAAAGGATGTTGATTTAGAATTTAATCATTCTGATGCTTAGATTTTCATAACATTATCCGACGTATCTATCATAGGATGTTGGTAAAGAATTTGTACACTCTGATACATAGATTTTGTCAATTTTATCCGACATATCTTACAAAAGATGTTGATAAGGAATTTATAAATTCTAATACATATATTTTGTCAATGTTATACGACAAATGATGTCTATAAAAAAAATGTTAATAAAAAATTTATTCATTCTGATACTTAGATTTTGTCAATGTCATTAAACGTATCGTTCAAAAGACATTGATAACAAATATCTGACAAAGATGTTGATAAAAATTTTATTCTCTCTGGATTTTCTCAATGTTATCCTATGTATCTGTTATTAAATGCTGATAAAGAATTTCTTCACTCTGACACTTAGATTTTGTCAATATTATCCAACATATTCAACAAAGAATGTCAATAAAGAATTTATTCAATCTAATGCTTAGTTTTTATCAATTTTCTCATATGTATCTGAGAAAAAAGATGATGATAAAAATTATTCAGTCTGATACATATATTTTTTTAATGTTATCCAATGAATCCAAGAAAGTATGTTGATAAAGCCTTTAATCAATCTGATGCTTAGATTTTGTAAATTATATCCAATGGATCTGACAAAAGATGTTGATAAGGAATTTATTCACTCTGGTACTTAGAATTTGTCAATTGTGTCCTACGTATCAAACAAATGATGTTGATAAAGAATGTTAATAAAGAATTTATTCACTCTTATGCTTAAATTTTGTCAATGTTATCAAACGTATCCGTCAAATGACATTGATAAAGAATGTTTAACTTTGATTTTTATTTGAATTTTATTAGGCGTATCCAATAAAAGACGATGATAAAGAATTTATTCACTCTGAAACTTAGATTTTGTGAATGTTATCTGATGTGAACGACAAAGGAAGTTGATAAAAGAATTTATTCATTCTGAATCTCAGATTTTGATACTGTTATCCGAAGTATCCGACAAAAGATGTTGATAAAGAATTTATTCAATCTGGTAGTTCGATTTTGCTAATTTCATCCAATGTAATTGACAGACATGTTGATCGAAAACATTTATTTACTCTAGTACTTAGGTTTTGTCGATGTTATGCTATGTACCCGACAAAAGATGTTAATATAGAATTTAATCACTCTGATAGTTAGATTTTGATAATGTTAACTTATGTATCCAGTAAATGATTTATTCACTCTGATACTTAGATTTTCTCAATTTATCGATCATGTATGACAAAGGGAGATGATAAAAAAAATTTCACCCTGATACTATGAAAAGTGTTTGTTAAATTATATTGATAAAGAGTTTATTTACTCAGATGATTAGATTTTCTCATTTTTATTAAGTATATCTGACAAAAGACGTTGATAAAGAATTTATTCACTCCGATACTTAGATTTTATGAATTTCATATGATTTAACAGACAAAAGAAGTTGATAAAGACACTCTGATACTTAGATTTTTATAAGGTTATCTAACGTATCCGACAAAAGAAGTTGACAAAGAATTTATTCAATCTGATGCTTAGACTTAATCAATTTTATCCGATGTATCTGACAAAGATATTGATACAGAATTTCACTATGAAACTTAGGTTTTGATAATTTTAACTGCCATTTCCGATGAAGGATGTTGATAAAGATTCGATTCGCCCTGATACTTTGATTTTATCAATTTTATCCCGACCTATTCGACAAAAGATGTTGATAAATAATTTGTTCATTCTAATTCATAGATTTTGTCAATGTTATGAGACGTATCCGACAAATGATATCAATAAAAATGTTAATAAAGAATTTGATAGCCCTGAAACTTATATTTTATCAGTGTTATCAGAAGTATCTGTCAAAAGACATTGATACAGAATTTATTCACTCTGATGCTTAGATTTTCTCAATTTTAACAGGCATATCTGACAAAGGAAGATGATAAGGAATTTATTCACTCTGATACTCAGATTTCGTGAATGTTATCTGATGTATCCGACAAAAAAAGTTGATAAGAAATTTATTCACTATGATACTTAGATTTAGTCAGTGTTATCAAACGTATCTGTCAAAAGACATTGCTAAATAATTTATTTACTCTGATATTTAGATTTTCTCAATATTATTAAGCATATCTGACAAAAGATAATGATAAAGAATTTATTCACTCTGTTACTTAGATTTTGAGAATGTTATCTGATGTATAAGACACAAAAGACATTTAGTTCCTCACTGTCATGGCAATGCATACATATGTTTTAGATAGTGCTTCCACTTGTACTTGTTTCATAGTTCAAATACTTTTCCTTGTCAGCACTCAATGCTAAAATAATACTATCATGTGAACAAACTTTTTTAAAATGCTTCATCTTCACTTTTTTAAAGATATGAATTATGTATTTATCCTTTTACTGCGTAAAAAGTACTGATTTAATATATGCAATAAACTAGGTAGTTGTGATAACCTGCCATTGATTACCAGTGGGACAGCTGCGCCGTGTGTATTAGTAAGCATAGAGTACGATTGGTAGAGCTGCAAGTATATTTCATGTCATTTTAAAATACGTAAAAAAAATTCAGTTCAAAAAAGTGCTACCTCAAACATTATTTATCTAATATTAAAAGTCACGACTAAAATATCTATATCATTCTCATTATGAATTTAGAAAATATTACATTTGAATTTTTTGTTTAAGTATGTTTTATCTCATTCGAAGACATGTAAAAAAAGTTAAAAATATACCATGTTATCCTTCCACTGCGTGTTTATCCTTCCACTGCGTAAAAATACTGCTTTAATACATGCTATAAACTGGGTAGTGTCAATAACCTGCCAAAAAATACCAGTGGGAAAGCAGCGTCTTGTCTATGAGTAAGTATAGAGTGCGATTGGTAGAGTCGCAAGCCTATTTAATGTCATTTTCAGATACGTAAAAAGAATTCAGTCCAAAAAAATTGCTGCTACAAACATTATTGTTCTAATAATAAAAGTTACGACTAAAATATCTATATTATTCTCATTTTGAATTTTTAATTTTTAAGATATGAATTTTCTAGGATTTAAATATGTTTTATCTTATTCGGAGACATGTAAAATAAGTTCAAAAAATATAACATATTCAAAAAATAACAAAAAAGTTAATAAAAATTTCAAAACAGTATAAGAAGATGGGGGGAAGGGGGCCCCAAAAAGTTGGAGGGATGGGGCCCCTTCGAGGTTTGGGATAGGGGGCCCTTGGAGGTTGTTCTGGTCATTGCTTGTTCTGGTCATTGGTGGTTGCGGTCCTTGATGGTTTAAACCCATAATCATCTCACTACTTTATTTCTATGGATTTCTAAGAATTTTTCTGAATTTCTTTATTAAAATTCTTTTCTTGGCATCTACATCTTTATTAGTATCAACTTTTTAGTATGTTACAATGTTAAAGCAAGCTTTATGTTGACAACACTGCTCAAATGGTACTTGTGTTTTATAAAGAACACAGTCGAGAAGTAAGGCTAGGTCAAGTCACAAGGTCATCTTGTCATCGTTAAACATTTCCATAGATTGATGACAACGATGTTATTCCAAACTGATAATAAATTAAATAAGAGTTAGCAACCCTTTCGGAATTCGCTTAACATTTAAGCAGTTTAACCCTTTTTACTACTTTCATACAATCCAAATAAAATAATTGTTTCCGTATAATGATGCATACAATGGTATTCAAAATTTATAATAAATTGCCTAAGAGTTAGCAACCCCTTTGGGCTTACCTTAACAGGTAATAAGTTTAACCCTTTTTACTACTTTCACACAATCCAATTAAAATCATTGTTTCCGTAGATTGACACTCATGATTTTATTCCAAATTTATGTTGAATTGCCTAAGAGTTACTACCATCCTTGTCGTTACCTTAACTGGTAGGAAGTTTAACTCTTTTTACTAATTTCATAGAGTCCAATTAAAATAATCGTTTCCATAGATTGATACCATTGAGTTTATTTCAAATTTATATTGAATTGCGGAAGATTTATCACCCCCATTGGGCTTACTTTAACTAGTAAGCAGTTTAACCCTTTTTTACTACTTTCATACAATCCAATTAAAATAATGATTGCCGTATATTGATACTAACGATGTTATTCCAAATTTATAATAAGTTTCCAAAGAGTTAGGAGCCTCTTCGGGCTTACCTTAACTGGTAAGCAGTTTAACCCTTTTTTACCACCTTCATCCAATCCAATTAAAAATTTTATCGAGTTCTGTCTCAATCCTATTATTCAATCATCAGTTAAAATCATTAATTTTAGAGTAATGCCAATGGAATATCTTTTTCACAGATAGAGTTATTTTTACGGAAATGATACTACTTTTCGATGTCTAATACCATATGATATCATTAAACCTTCCATTGAATGCTAATAGCCGAAAGCGTGGCTTTTGACTATTTTACAGAAAAGTCCAATAAGCCTTTGAACACGTTATACCAAGGTCTTTAGTTACGTCTATTGACCCATAGAAACCAGTCTTTTAAGCCATGTTTCCCTCTGTAGTAATAGATACCGGTCCGTCTGGTAAGGCATGTACCGTCTGTAGTAATAGATGGTTGCCGATGGTAAGGCATGTCCCGTTGAAACTGCATTGTATATTCATGCCCAGGGCTTGTAGGTTTCGTATTTGTTCTCTCTGATTGGTCCAGAAAATGGCTGCTGACACAGAAACCAGTTACAGAAACCATATAGTCCTAAAATAATGTTTTTCGTATTTGGCGATTTCGTCCCTAATCCCGTCCCGGACTACATACATGGTTACTACTATTCATTACGTTATGAATTCATATATTAACCTATAAATGTAGAACTGTCTTTATGTGTACTAACGTGTCAGTCTCTCGCTATTTTTACTTTTCTAAATATTCTTTTAATCACCTCCAAAAAGAATTAATGTGGCATAAATGTACTAAGTATTATTATTGAAATTAGTCAAATTTGAACCAATTTCAGTGCTACTTGACGGACATTTAACTATGCACCAGCATTTTGTACGAAATATCTGCTGCAATTGGGATAAAGTGAATTCGATTAATATATGTATATTTTCGTCACAATTTAGAAATTCGTATATTCTACGCATGTAATCGGTTCCAACCCGTACTCTTTTTCTATTGTTATCACTTTGAACCTGCAGCACTAGAAGACTGAGCTTTGTTTGGTGAAGGGAATTTTAGACATAGAAACAACATTCAGTGAGCCCCCCCCTCCACAAATGTATACTGTCCATACCTTGATTTACAATAGAAACAACTTTTTTGTAATTGTTCTAAATTACCTTTTTTTAAAAGCAAAGATACAAAGGGGGAAGGTAATTTTCAAACTCTAGGTGTTGATTTTTCCCTTCAGACTGGCATCGCTGGCAACTTTTGATGAATTTAAGGGTTCTTCTGTAATGATGCCAAGAACGTTTTAGGTGTTTTGAGTATTCTTTATCAAACAAGGCCCAACGGGAAATTTAATAATTGTAACTTAATTTTTCAAATACTTTTAAATTAAAAATACCGTCAATATTTCAAATATGGGGAAAATTCACAGTGATGGGGGACTTTTCCATGGAGGAGATTTTTCATAGAAGAGGGGAGGGGGAGGTATTTCTCACAGGAAATTTTTCCGTATAGTTTTTTGATTGGACAAGACCCTTTTTTGTTATTTTCATTTGAAATTGGAAAAACAACCTAAACTGCGGTTTTTGGATGCAATATGGCACTCTGTGATTGCTTTATACTTATAAGTCAAACTTATAAAAAGGAATTGAAAATAAAAATTAGTTTATTAACGAACCCATAATTAACTCTCTATGATGTCCTTGTGTCCGGCCCAGCGTTCCCATTATAGAGACGTCACCCAAATACTTTTTAGGGTGCCATATGGCACTTCAGCTTTATTAAGCCCAATGTATAAAAGAAACGATATAGCATAAGAATCAGGTTTTAAATAAGCCCTTAAACAGCTCTCTTTGATAATCCAGTGCCTTGGTAGCGACGAAGAAAAAAAAAGGACAGATTACGGCTGCCCATACAAAAAAAGAAGATTTTTTCTTGTTGTTCGAGGAAGGGGTTATAATTTCCCTTTATAAGGTATCGAAGATGGTGACTTAAAGGGTGCTCTTTTTGATTTGCTAAGAAAGCTATTTTCAAATCACATGAAACTGAATAGCGCGATACACGGGGGTGTTAGAATAGCTCTTGGTCAACTATGAGATTGAGCAATTTTAACAATAGAGCTGGCTGAACATAGTCAATTGTATAGAAAATTCACCTATGTCCACCCGAAAGCTGGTTAACACTATACTACTGTCATCTTCAGCAACTCATTTCGGATAATTTAGTAAAAGTGGAGTACCAGTGCTTAATTTCATGTTTGGTTAATGTGTGTTTATTATTTAGTATGTATTGTGTAATATTCCGAATTTAACCGAGTAGCGCCATTGCTAAATAGTAACTTTTCTTCACTACTGCTTCAACAAAAATGTGCTATTGTAGACTTAGGGCAGGCAACCTTTACTTTTTTTTCAATGGAAATTCAGTATCCATTATAAAATAATTTTCCCATAAAAGTTTTCAGACATCTTGAAAACAAATTTAGCCTTGAATTTTTCACAAATGTTCCAACACCTCTTTCTCCTAAAGAATATTCCCTACCCCTTGATTTTTTGGATGTGGACCACCGCTTGCCCCCTCCCCCCAATAAAAATACTGAAGTTACACTCCTCCCTTCCTTAATAGTCTAAAGTGAATGATGGGCCAGCAGTTCCCTTTCTATGGCTTTTTAAGTGCTCCCATAGCTCTCAAACTCATCTGATTTAAATTTTAAAATAGCCATT